>PVKS010007443.1:0-72912 GCA_004027875.1 Aplodontia rufa
CTTACAAGAATTTAACAAAATAATATAAAATGTGTATAAAATATGTATACATTCTGGATATTGCAATTATCCCCAGGAGTGCCCCCCCCCAATTACCCTCCCTTATCCTTCCCTTCCCTTTCCCATTATAATTCTAAAAAAGGTATTAGATTGTAAAGCATTACATCTTATCTGGATTTAACTCATACTACTAGACCAACTTTCTCATTGTCCAGGGTCTAGAGCCCACCTCCATAGATGAGTGGAGACAATCGACCCTTAGATCTCTGGGTTAAGCTGATTTTACTCATCATGATCTCTTCCATAACCATCCATTTACCCTCGAAGGCTGCAATATCATTGTTTCTAATTGCTGTGTAATATTCCATGGTATAAATGTACCACAGTTTTTGGATCCATTCTTCCAGTGAGGGACGTCAGGGTTGTTTCCATAGCCTAGCAATAGTAAATTGTGCTGCTATGAACATCGATATTGCTGTGTCACTGTAATGTGCTGATTCTAAATCCCCTGGAAAGATTCCCAGGAGTGGAATAGCAGGGTCGTATGGTGGAGTCATCCCTGATTTTTTAAGAATTCTCCATACTGCTTTCCAGAGGGGCTGTACTAGTTTGCAGCTCCACCAACAGTGTGTTAGTGTGCCTATCTCTCCACATCCCCTCCAGCATCTATTGTTGTTTACTTTCTTCATCCCTGAAATCTTAAAGCAAGCTAATTTACATGGGAAAGGGGAATTTAGCTTGCAAATGGAATATAGGTTTTTAAACGGCTGAGTATACAATAGGAGATTGCCCTGTTTTATGTAGGTGAACCCAGTGTAACCACAAAGGTTCTTAGTGAAAGAAGGAAATAGAAAATACAGAATGAAGTGATATGAGACACATTTGACCTGATACCTATTACTGCCCTTTAAAATGAAGGAATAATGCTATCAGTCATAGAATGTGATCACTTGTAGGAGTAAGAAAGAGAAGATAAACATGTTTTGCCCTAGTACTTTCAGAAAGGAACACAGTCCTGCTAGCAACTTATTTTTAACCAATGAGATATATTTTGACCTTCAGATCATAGCACTCAAAGATAATAAATTTGTGTTTCTTTAAGACACTGAGATTGTGGTAATTTGTTATCAGCAACAATAGAAAGGAATCCAAGGGTTTCAAGAAAAACAGATGTGGTGTGGTAGTGTTGAAATTTATATTGTAACCAGAAATTTCTAAGCAAATCCCCTTTGTAGTATTTTTTAATGATCCTTTTTATTTCTGTGATGTTGATGATAATGTCTCTTCTTTCATTTTTGATATGTCTTTGAATCTTGTCTTTTTCTAACATCTATCCATTCTATCTTTAAATAAAAACAAGTCAGTTTTTTATTTTTTTCAATTTTAAAAAGTTTATGCTTCACTTACATGTGCTTTAATATTTGTTATTTCCTTTCTTCTGCTTTGTTGGGGCTTACTCTCTCCCCTCCCCACTTTTCTTTTTTCGGCTTCTAAAGCAGGTTGCACCTTTGAGCTCTTTCCTCTTTTTTTATGGAGATATTTATTGCTATGAGTCTCCCTCTTGGTACCACTTTTGCTGTCTCCCCTAAGTTTTGATGTGTTGTATTTACATTGTCACTTGACTTGAGGTTCTTTCTAATTTCCTTTTTGATCCCATGCATGTTTAACTGTGTTCTTTAGTTTCCATATACTTGAACTTTCCAATTTTTAATCTAAATTTCTTTTTTTCTTTCTTCTTTGTTTCATTTTGATACTGGTTATCGAGTACAGGGCCTTGCACAAGCTCTGCAAGCTCTCACTGACGTAGATCCCTAGACCACTTTAAATATTTCATTTTGAGACATAGTCTCACTAAATTTCCCGACCTGGTCTCAGTCTTATGAGCCTCTTGCCTCAACCTCCCCAGTAGCTGGGATCACAAAAATGAGCCACAACACCTGGATGTTTAAATTTTAATATATTCTGGAAATATTTCATTTGCACTGGAAAAGAATGGTATTTTGCATCTATTATGTGTATGTCTGTAAGGTATGTTTTGTCCATACATTGCTCAAGTCTTCTATTTCTATATTTTCTGTCTAGATATTCTACCCATTATTGATAGTGGAATATTGAAGGTCTCCTATTATTATTGTATTGTCTTTCTCTTTTCTTTTAGTTCATTGTTTAACATATTTATATGCTCTGTATTGGGTGCATATATGTATAATTGCTATATCTTTTTGATTGACACTTTACCTTACATAATGTCCATCTTTGGTTCTGTAACTGGTTTGGACTCAACATCTATTTAGTGTAAGCCTATTTTGTGTAAGTATAGTCACCTGCTGCTTTTACTACCATTTGCATGGAATATTTTTTCTATCCTTTCACTGTCAAACTATATGGGTTCATAAAACTAAAAACATGCAGTGAGTTTTTTATATATAGTTTGGTCTTGTTTATTCATTTGTTTGTTTTTACCTATTCACTATTTAGCCATTCTGCCTTCTGTTTGGGAATTCTAATCTATTTACACTTAAGTAATTATTGATAACAAAAGATTCATTATTACCATCTTGTTAGTTGTTTTCCTTTGCTATTATAATTCTTTTGTCAGTCTTTTTTATGTGTTTTGTGATCTTTTCGGCACTGATACACTTGATTGCCTTCTTCTTTTCTTGCATAAATTCTGTAAGTATCCCTTTTGTGCTTAACATGGAACTTATATAAAATATTGTACAGTTACACTAGTCTTTTTTTCAACTGATACTTTAAGTTCAATACCACATAGAAACTCTACATTAAACTCTATAATCATACATAGAAACTATACACCACATACAATAATTTATTTTTGTTGCCATAATTTACATCTGTTGATAATACTGTATATTTTAGCATATTTTTGATGTAGTTATTTTTGTTTTTAATATTTTAAATTTTACACTGGAATTATAATGACAACTGAGTAATTATTTCATTAGGTATACATTTATTAATAATAATATATACACATCAAAAATCACGTTGCATATATTTCATATCTTAAATACATACAATAAATTTTAAATAAATATGGAATAAAATCATTTATATGGCATTATTATAGTACCTGTATATGTCTACATATTTCCTTTATCATTGAGATCTAAACTTTCTTATGCCATGCTCCTTAGTGTCTTACCACTTCAACTTGAAGAATTTTAGTTTTACATTTAAGGTAATTTGATCAGTAATGAATTGCCCAAGTTTTTTTTTTTAAAGATAATGTTTATCTCTCTGTCACTTTGAAAAACAATCTGACTGTGAATATTATTCTTTATTGGCAAGGTATTTTATTTCAGATTTTTGAATATATCATCCCACTTCGCTTATGGCCTACAAGATTTCTGCTAAAACATCCACCGATGATTTCATGAAAGTTCACTTGTATATGTCACATTTTTCTTTTGCTTCTTTCAAAAGTTTTATTGTTTTACTTCCTTTTTTTTAAGAAAGAGGGGACAATGAGAGAAAGAGAGAAGCAATTTTTATTTATTTTTTTTCATGTGACTTTCATTCCTTGGAAACTTCGTTGTGTAGGTCGTGCTGGTGTTTGAACTCGCGTACTTGTGCATGTCAGGCAAGCACTGTAATCGCTGAGCCACCGCTCCAGCCCCTTATTGTTTTACTTCTGACAATTTTATTATTATGGATCTCACTGTGCATTTCTTTAATTTCCTCTTATTTGGCAATTTGGAGATTTTTGGATCTGGGTATCCATTTGCTTCCTCTGATCCTGGAATATGTTTATCCAGTTTTTCTTTACCAGACTTTCTGGTCCTCCCTCTTTCTACTCTCCTCTGAGACTTTCATAATGCATCTTTGTGATGATTTTTTTTTCATCTACATCAGGTGAAACATAAATATATTTCATTCAGGCCAGTGTCTAGAGATTTATACTGTTGCTTTGTTAGGAATTTTTGCCTGATTCCTCATTTTCTTTACTTCTCTGTGTTAATGGCTTCACATTAGACAAAACAATTCTGCTGTCTTCAAGTACTAACTTTAAGAAGGAGAAGACTCCCACCCATCAGCCAAGGCAGATATTATGGTTATTCTGCTAATTCTTTCTCTCTCAAGGGAGAAGTAGGAAGTTGTGATATTTGTCCACTTGGTTTGTGCTATGTTAGGGGTAGGTAGCTTTTATGTCAGTTGGTTGAAACTGCCATTTCTCTTAAGTGGCTACATTACACCAGAACCAACAGAGAGTCAATACTGGAAATTTAGATACCAGCTTTTTATGCAATCCTGAATAAGTTGGGGTGCTAAGAACGTGGATCGATTCTTTTCTAAGAGAAAGCAGAAAGCTGTAATATTTTTTGTCCCTTGCTGTAAGCTGAGATAGAGAGAGGATCTAAATTCTACCATCCAAGCCACCATTTTTTCCCTCCTTTGGGAGTCTAGACAATGCCAGAGCAACTGGACCTCCAATATTGGTTAGTGAGATGCCAGTTCTGTGCATAGCTCTGGAGAAGTTTAGGTATTGAGTGTACCTATCAACTCTCTTTCCTCAAGGGAAAACAGAAATCTGAGATTTATTTATTTCCTTTCTCTCTGCTGGGAAATAGGATCTATGTTATATATGAGCCTCATTCTCCATTCTCCCACATTTGTCTAGACTCTGCTGAACCTGTCAGAACTCTAAAACTAATTAGAAAATAGTTCTTTGGGTAGCTCTAGAGAATTTATTATGTTGGACACACAGATCAACTATTTTCCTCTCCAGAAGGAAACTAAGAGCTGGTGGTTTTCATCTTCTTAATCTATGTTGAGCAAGGGCATATAATAGCTCAATTCAGCATTTTCATTTATGGCCAAGTAGTCAGAGCTCAAAGATTGACAAAACAGAAGCCAGTCCTCTAGGAAACCTCAGAAAAGCTGAAGAACTGGACACACAAGCCAAACTCTTCAACTTCCTGAGTAAATCTAGGAGGTAGGGTCTCTACTTGATTATACAACATTGCATGTGGGCATGGATTACACTGAGAGTGTGTCCTAAATCTCCCTTTAAATTTGGGTGATTCTGTTTTGCATATTGTGAGGGTATAGGAGCCTCTCATAAAGAGAATTTGCCCATAGCTTATTGTTTCATATTCTGTTTAGCTGGTATCACTGTATAGGTGATTTTGATCCTATTTAAATCTTCTATTTTAGGGAACAGTTGCCTTTTCTTTGTTTAGATTAAATATTATGGCCTGCTTTTGTGGGCTGAGTTCCAATGACAGTTTACTTTTGAGAGCTCTTACAATATTATTATACTAGGTTTTTGTGTTCTTTTTACTTTGAAAAGGTTACAGCTAAATCCTCACTCATATCTGCTAGAGGTTAGAAGGCCGTCCTAGTCCACCTCATGTCATTGGGTTACATTCAGACCTGGGGATAGAAGGAGTAGAAATTACTGGGCTTAGGTCTTCCTATGTCATTTGGTGGAGGGCTGGGACATGCCAGGTTTTGTGGAAAGTACATCTATGGCTAATTTAGGCTCCCTTTCACTGCCCTAATTCTGAAGCTAATTAAGATTTTGCTGCTACCTCTAAAGGCAGATCTGGTAGTTACTGGTTATTTAATGAGGGTTAGGTTGGTCAACCAATGCCATGATGGTGCCAATGTGTGTGGAATGGGAAGCCTATTAGTACGCTGAATGTAGAATGTGTTTTTGATGGGCCTATTAAATGTCTGAAATTGCCATTGTGGATGAATCAGGATGCACAGAAAAGATGCTAGAGCACTGTACTCACTAGGTCTTTATTGAGCTTTCCATTCTCAGTCATTTGTCCAGAAAGTAAAAATCTAAATTATGGCCTTTTTTTTTCATTTTTTCTGCCTATGCTTTTTAGACATTCCAGGTTAAGATCTGACTAGCACCACCATTTGGAATATACATTACAGATAAAAAAAACAAAAACAAAAAACTCAAACTATTCTCCCTGTTATGTCTTCAAGTTCAGAATTAATGTTCAATATGTTTTTTTCTTTTTAGCTTTCAGTGTTTTGTTGTTGTTGCTGGTGTTGATGTTGTTGTTATCCATTGATTTGTTTCCAAATTACTAATCTGTATTTAGAGAAAAGGATAAAGGAAAACTGAGTATACACTACTTTGTTCCAGAACACAGATTGACCACTGATGTTGAATAATGTTCTTTAAAAATATAATCAAGAGTAAGTATTTTTTGAATAATACATGCCTATGTTACTGCAAGAAATAATCACCATCAAGTTGACCATTATTTATTACTTACAAAATTAAGCCAGGCATTATGTGATGATGATATTCATGAAAGAAACAAATTATATTGTTGAGTATATTCTAGTCTAACAAGGCTAATGAGAAGAGGAAGTTAGGGAAGGAAATTAAATAAATATTTTGCCATGTGGAGGTCAACAGTAGCTAATATATATAAGAAATTTTAAAACAGAGTAATTTTTTAAAAATTTCTTATGTAACATTATCAAGTAATTTATCATATAAAATTGAAAAGATGTTAATGTTTATGCCAATTTAACGTGTAAATTGGGACTATCTGATCAATCCAAGATCTATTGCCAGTTTACCCTTAAGAACTCTTTAATTATTTATTGTGGAAATGTTTGCAAATATCCGTATAGAGAATAATATAATTAATGCATTTTATTCATCATTTACATTCAGTGATTTTTAATCTATGGCCCATTTTCGTTTTCTGCACACCCACTGGTTCCCATTTCCCTACCAATATTAAAGAGCAAATTTCAGGCAATTTCTTGAGTCAGTCCTTGATCAAAGGACAAATCAGTTATATGTTTATCCCTTTTCTGTCTTCCCACCAGGCCTTCTCATACCTATTCCCATCTACATGTTACTTTTCATTTCACTTACAGGGACACAGACAGTGCTGATGATTGAACTCTGCCAGAAGACAGATCCTAAATGATTAGCACTGGTGCACAAAAGCAGTAGCCACACTAGCTATGACTTCGAGATCTGACTTCTCTGGACAAATATTTTCCTAGGTGTGGCTTCATAATGACTATGATTGAAGCCCTGTTATACATGAAGATCTTATTCCTGCTTCACTGGTATGGAGTGTCTTGGTCCTTTTCTAGACTCATCCAGGCTGAGCACCCCCAATATCATAGGCCCCCAGAGGTGGTGATTCCTTTGATGGTAACTGGCACTGCTGGAAGCATGAAGCCTCCAGGTTGGCTCTCTTATAGCCTGTATCTTGGGGGCCAGAGACACATTGTTCATATCAAAGCCAAGAAGCTTTTGCTGTTCAAACACCTTCCAGTGTTCACCTACACAGACCAAGGTGCTCTGCTTGAGGACCAGCCTTTTTACAAGAATGACTGTTACTATCAGGGTTATGTGGAGGGGGATCCAGAATCTCTGGTTGCCCTCAGTAATTGTTTTGGGGGCTTTCAAGGAATGTTAGAGATAAATAGCATTGCTTATGAAATCATGCCCATAATGTTTTCTAACACCTTTGAACATCTAGTATATAGGATGGATAATGAGGAGACAGTAACTGGAAGATCTGGCTTTATGCAAAATGAAATAACATGCCAAATAGAATTTCAAGGGGTTGATAATTTCACTCTGAAGCAAAGTGGCTATGGAGGCTGGTGGATCCACTATAGGATTATAGAAGTTGTAGCCGTGATGGACAATTATTTATATGTTCATTATAAAGGGAACATTTCGAGAGCAATGAAGGATCTGTATATTGTGGCAAATATAGTGGATTCAATTTATGGTGCTTTAGGTATTAAGGTGTTATTATGTGGTTTGGAGTTTTGGAACAACAAAAACCCTATTGTAGTAGATGATGTAAGAAAATCTCTGAACCTATATTGCAAGTGGAAAAATATAAACATTCTTCCCCGAATGAAGCATGATACCACACTTCTTTTCATCTACAGGGAATTAAGAGGATTAAGTGGCCTTGGCCATGTTAAGGGAGTGTGTAATCCAGTTAGTAACTGTGCAATTGTTACTCTCATGAACAGAACCTTAACCCTTTTTGCAATTGCTGTAGCTCATCATTTAGGCCATAATTTGGGCATGCACCATGATCATGCTACATGTAAGTGTAAGCCACCTAAATGTATAATGCATGAGGATAACCCACCAACACCCAAATTCAGCAATTGCAGTTATCAGTATTTTTGGTGGTATGCTGTACAGAAGACGTCTTGTTTGCTGGAGCATGTATACACAAACGATATCTTTAATATAAAGCGCTGTGGGAATGGTGTTGTTGAAGATCAAGAGGAATGTGATTGTGGATCTTTACGGCGTTGTGCCAGAGATCCTTGTTGCATGCCAAACTGCACTCTGAGTTATGGGTCGAATTGTGCCTTTGGGAGCTGTTGTAAAAACTGCAAATACTTACCATCAGGGAGAGTGTGCAGAAGAGAGGCTAATATATGTGATCTTCCAGAGTGGTGCAATGGAACTTCCCATAAGTGCCCAGATGATGTATATGTGGAAAATGGAATTCCCTGTAGTGAAACAGCCTACTGCTATGAGAAACAATGTAATGACCGTAATGAACGATGCAGGCAGATTTTTGGCCGTGAGGCGAAAAGTGCAAATCAGAATTGCTACAAACAAATGAACACACAAGGTTCTCGTGTTGGCAACTGTGGTTTCACAGGTAATACATATGTAAAATGTAATATCTCGGATGTCCTGTGTGGGAGAGTTCAGTGTGAGGGTGTGAAAGAAATTCCATATTTGTCCGAACATAGTACCGTGCACTGGGCTAAATTCAAAAATGTAAACTGCTGGAGTACCGATTACCATTCTGGGATAAGCACTCCTGACATTGGTGATGTGAAAGATGGCACAGAGTGTGGTCACGACCGTATCTGCATCCATAGACAATGTGTCCATATATCCATCTTGGACAGTAATTGTTCACCTTCATTCTGTAACAAGAGGGGCATATGCAACAATAAACATCACTGCCATTGCAACTATTTGTGGGACCCTCCCAACTGCGTGATTAAAGGCTATGGAGGTAGTATTGACAGTGGACCACCTCCTAAGAGAATAACTGGAACCAGATTTTGTTTCCTGTGTCTATTATTGTTTCTTATTTTGTTGATTTTGTTATGTTATCTTATACGGGTTTGTAAGAAGAGAAAGGAGGAAGAGCCAATTGTTGCGCCTCCACCTGTCAAAGTAGAACAAGTACCACCAAGACAGCATCGCTTGTTGATTTCCCGTGGTCAACCTCAGAAACCAATGAGACCATCATCAGTTCCACCACTCAAGTTAACTCCCCAAACCGCTCCACGCACATCAACAGTTCGCCAAATCCCACCAAGCACATCAATTCGCAAAACCCCACTCAAATCAATCCCATCCCAAAAAGGTACCATTAAAAAATAATTCATGGTATGTTTCTTTGTATTCTTCATTATTTTAAATAACTTAAAAGGTTTTTTTTTTTGAAATTTGCTTCTTTATAGTAGAAAAAGACATGGCATATGGGTAATGTTAACTGTTTTTAAGTTATTGATCCTCAGCTCTGAAAGACCTATCTCTTTTACACTCTGCTTAATGGGAACCACATTTCTATTGTACTAGCCTTTTCCCAATGGGGTTATAGGGTCTTGCAATATGAGAATGAATATGAACCCTAGATATCTGGATTATTCATTTTCTTTCTATGTCAGTGTTTCCTGAATAACAGATTTTGCATTCACAGTGGTAATTGGTTTTAATCCCCCATTGTTGGCTACAACCTGTGTACCTGTGGGGAAAGAATGAGGCACACATAAGAGTATAGATTCAAAACAGGGAAGTCAAGTCAGGGGACCACACCAAAAGTGAGGCCCCAAGTCTTTTTCTCCACTTGCTTTTAATTGAGGGTCACACATGGGAAAGTTACTAGTGGTTAAAGATAATGAAGGGACATCATAGGACTTCAAAGTAAAGGTAGGTAATCTTGAAGACATGTTTGTGAAGCAGGGTATTTGGGAGGTTGTTTTTGCCCCCAGGCAAAAATAACTGCCTTGACTAGATTCCCTTCTTTCAGTCAGTCAATCCAGTCAGGATGTCCCCTGACCTTTAGACTTTGCCTAAGCGCATGTTAACTCACTGCTGTCTCACATGACCTCCACATCCCCCCTTTTTATTTTTCCTTGAGCAGCCATCAAACAAATTAAACTCACTCCTGGTGTCACTGGGTTCTGAGGATATTCATTATGAGTTTTCGGACTAGCCAAAGTAAACATAAAATAAATATCATTACTAAAATAGAAGTATGAATATCCCAGTGGGGTGCAACCAAAAATTCTGGTTCAAAATTATTTGAAAACTCCTGATTCCTGGAGATTATTTCTTTGTGTTTCTGATTAGCAGACAGGAAGGCAAGGATCTGATGTTGTAACCACTGAACATCAAGGGTGAGATTATCATCAGCAACCATTAGCACTGATTTTTTTATTCATTCAACATAGTCTTATATATTGAAGGGGTCTGTTGCTACACATTCATACATGCATACATAATGATAATGTAACTTGAAACTAATCCTTATCCAGGATCTCCCACCATTAGCCCACTTCGCAATGTCTTTTCTCCAATGTAATTCATCCCTATTACAGATATAAATATCCATATACATATATATTTAATTTTTGAAAATTCTACTTTTAAATGCCTGCATGAGTATTATTCGGCTACTCAGGGGATTCAGATGTACCCTACAGTATTGATAAAAAAACCCCCTTTTCTCCTCCTCTTCTCCTTCCCTGCCACTTTACCCCAACCCTTCATAGCTATAATTCCCCCAGATAATGTGAAACTTCAAATTTGGTGGGTCTAGAAAATAAATGTGACTTGCTTTCACCCTATTCTAGGTTTTACTCTAGCTTCCACATATGAGAGAAAAACATTTGATCTTAAAATCTCTGTATTTGGCTAATTTCACTCAAAAAACTTTTTTTTTCATTTCCATCCACTTTCCTGCAAAATCCATGATATAATTCTTCCCAATAGCTGAGTAGAACTCCATTGTATATACATATATACCACAGATTTTGCATACATTTTTCCAGCAAAGGGCAGCTTGGTTGATTCCATAATTTAGCTATTGTAAATTGAGTTGCTATAAACATTGATGTGGCTGGGCCAAAGCTATATGTTGATTCTAACTCCTCTGGGAAAATATGCAGGAGTGGGATAGCTGGGTAGTATGGTGGTTCCATCCCTAATTTTTTGAGGAGTATCACGCTGTTTTACAGAGTGGCTGTAATAGTCTCCAGTTCCACCAACAGTGTTTTAATGATCTTTTCTTCCCACAACCCCTCCAGCATCTATGATTTTTTTGTATTCTTCATCTTTGCCATTCTGACTGGAGTGAAGTGAAATATTAATGCAGTTTTGATTTGCATGTCTCTGCTAATGATGTAGAACATTTTCTCACATATTAATTGGTTTTTGAACATCCTCTCTTGAGAAGTTTCTGTTCAGTTCCATAGTTGTGTTTTGATTATTAAGTTTTTTGAGTACTTTGTATGTTCTGGACATTAGCCCCCTGTTGGAGGAATATCTGGCCAAGTTTTTCTCCCATTCTGTAGGCTATCTCTTGACTCTCTTGAAAATTCCTTAGCTGTGAAGAAGCTTTTCAGTTTAATACCATCCTACTCATTGAGTAGGCTTTAATTCTTGGCTTTAATTCTTGCACTATGGGAGTCTTGTTAAGGAAGACTCCACCAATATGGTGAGTGTTGATCCTAGTTTTTATTCTAATAGTTATAAGGTTGTTGGATTAATTCCTAATTCTTTGATTTGTTTTTATTTGATTTGTATGCAGGGTGAAAGACAAGGATCTAATTTCAGTTGTCTGCATAGGGCTGTCCAGTTTGTCTAGTACATTTGTTGAACAAGCTGTCTTTTCTCCAAGCTATATTTTCCCCACTTTGTTGAATATCAGATGGTTAAAGATTTGTAGGTTTGTCTCAGTGTCTTCTTTCCCACTGGTCCTCATGTCTATTTGATAGCAATAGCATGCTGTTTTTGTTACTAAAGCTCTATCGTATAATCACAGATCAAGAATTATGACACAGCCTGCTGCTTTTTTCGGGGGGGATGGCATAATAGTGCTTTGGCTTTTCTGGGTTTCTTATTGTTCCAAATGAATTTGATAATTGAGTTTTCTATATCTACAAAGAATGACATTGGTATCTTGATAAGGATTGTGTTGAATCAGTACAGCGCTTTTGGCAGAGTATCCATTTTAATTATATTGATTCTGCTTAACCAAGGACATTGAATGTCTTTCCATCTTCTCAGGTCTTCTTAAATTTATTTTTTCAATGTTCAATAGTTTTCATTGTAAAGGTCTTTTACTTCCTTCATTAGATTAATTCCCAAGTGTTTTTTTTTTATTTTTGAGATTAATATGAATGGGATGGATTTCCTGATTTCTTTCTTGGCCAATTATAGGAAAGTTATTGATTGATGGTTGTTGATATTGCAGCCTCACACTTTGCTAAATCCATTTATAAGAAGTCTTTTTATGGAGATTGTTGGGTCTTCTATATATAAGATTATATCATTTGCAAATAGAGATAGTTTAACTTCGTCTTTTCCTATTCAAATCACTTTGATTTTCTTCTCTTGTGTGATTGCTTGAGCTAGAATTTCGAGTACCTTATTGAATAATAGCAGTGACAGTGGACAGCCTGTCTCGTTCCCAAATTTGGTGGGATTCTTTTCAGTTTTTCATCATTTAGTATAATGTTGGCTGTGAGTTTATCATGAAAGTCCCTTACATAGTTAAGGTGAGTTCCTTTGAATCCTTATCTTCACAGTTTTGAGCATAAATGGGTGTTGGACTTTGTCAAAGGCCTTTTCTGCATTAATTGAGTCATATGGTTTTTGTCCTTAATTATATCTAAGTGATGAATCACATTTATTGATTTGTGTATGTTGACCTAGCCTTTCATCACTGGAATGAAGCCCACTTGATTGTAATGTATTATCTTTTTTCATGTTTGCTAGAATTTTATTAAGGATTTTTGTGTCCATGTTCATCAGGGATATATCTATAGTTTTCTTAATGTGTCTTTGTTGGGTTTTGTTATCAGGATTATGGTTGCCTCATAAAAAGTATTTGGGAGGGTTCCATCCCTTTCAATTTCATGGACTAGCTTAATAAAGAGAGGTGTTAATTCTTCCATAAGGGTCTAGTAGAACTTAGCAGAGAATCCATCAGGTCATGGGTATTCTTTTTTGAAAGGCTTTTATTTGCTGACTCAATTTTGCTACCTGATGTTGGTCTGTTAAGGTTTTCTATATCCCTTTCCATCAATTTGGAAATGTTGTATATGGCTAGGATTTTTTCCATGTCTTCAAGATTATCCATCTAGGAGGAGCATATTTTTTCATAATAGTTTCTGATAATTCTTTGTATTTCATCTGGGTCAGTAGTGTTCTCTCTATTTTCCTTTTGGATTTTATTGATTTATTTCACTTCCCTCTTTCTTTAGATGAGATTGGCTAGAGGTATATCAATTTTATTTTTTCAAAGAACTAACTCTTTGTTCCTTTGTATTTTTTTGTTCTCAATATCATTAATTTCACTGATATTAATTACTTCCTGTCTTCTCTGATGCTGTGATTGGATTATTCTTGTTTTGATAGGGACTTGAGGTGGAACATAAACTTATTTATTAGGGCTCTCTTAAGATTTTTGATTAAGGCACTCAATACTATAAATTTACCTCTGAAGAATGCTTTCATACTATCCCAGAGATTTTGATGTGTTGTGTCTTCATTCTAATTTTTTTCTTTTCTTTCTTTCTTTTTTTTTTTTAGAAAGACAGAATCAATTTTATTTAGTTTTTCCCATGGGATTTGAAATTGTGTACTCATGCATGCTAGGCAAGTGCTGTAACTGCTGAACCACTACTCCAGCCCCTAAGATTTCTTGATTTCTGCTCTCACATCCTCTTTCATACATTCATCATTTAAGAGGGTTATTGTTCAATCTCCATTTATGTGCTTACTGCTATTTTTCTTGCTGTTAACTGGTAGGATAATCCCATTATGATCTGATAGGATACATGATATTATATGAACTTTTTTATATTTGCTAAGATTTTCTTTGTGGACTAGAATATGATCTATTTTGGAGAAGGATTCATGTGCTGCTGTGAAGAAGATAAACACCCAGTTTGGTGTGGAATATTCTTTAGATGTCTGTCCACTTGATTTGTAGAGTTGTTTAGGCAGGGGAAATCTTTATTGATCTTTTGCTATGATTATCTGTATATTGGTGATAAAGTCCCCCAATATTATTGTATTGTGTACTATAAGTGGTTTTATGATATAGAGTATTTTTCCATGTATTTGGGACAGTTGGAGTTTGGGGCATAGATGTTTACTATGGTTATATCTTCTTGATATAATATTCCCTTTACTAAGATGTAGTAGCCTTCTTTGTCTCTTTTGACTAATTTTTTTTGTAAAAATGTACTTTGTCAAATGTAAGTATTACAACACCAGCTCACTTTCTTGGGCCATGAGCCTGGTTGGTGTTTTTTCCTAACCTTTCACCTTCAATTTCTGGCTCTCTTTAGCTGTGAGATGAGTCTCCTGTAAGCAGCATATTGTTGGATTTTGTTTTGTGATCCAGTCTCTTAATTTGTGTCTTTTGATTGGGGCATTGGGACTATTCATGTTCAATGTTATACTAGATATGTGATTGTGTTCCACTCCCATCATGATTTTTTAGTGTATTTTGTGTTCACTTGTTTATCTTTTAGTAGAGTGTACTTTTATTAAATTTCCTCTGTTTGTGGGTTTAGGGAATTGTTTGTTCTTCTATTTGGAATTTGTCTTTGAGAATTCTTTGTAGTGCTTTTTTTGTTAATGAATTTTGCACATTTTTATTACTACGAAATGTTTTTATTACCCCTTACAATTTGAAGCTGAGGTTTTCTGGGTATAGTAATCTCGGTTGAAAATTGTGTTCATTCAAGGATTAAAATATCTTTCCAGGATCTTCTTATTTTTAGGGTCTGAACTGAGAAATCCGATGTGATCTTTATTGGTTCATCTCTGAATATAACTTTGTGCTTCTCTCTTGAAGCTTTTAACATCCTTTCCTTTTTTTTCCCTGTTATTTTAATTTGATGTCCCTTGGTGAATTTCTCATTTCTCATTTGATTAAGTCTATTAGGTGTTCTGTATACTTCCTGAATGAGCATGTAGGACTCATTTCCAATATGAGAGAAATTATCTTTAATTATATCATTGAGAATGTTTTTTATGTCATTTGTTTAAATGTTGATGATTTCCTCTGTCTCAATTACTCTCAGATTAAGAGTTGGTTGACTGAGGTTTTCAGCTCTAATTCTTCTCTTTTCAGTATATCCATTTCATTGTTAAAATTTGTCATCTCCTTTGTTTGCTTTCTTTTTTCCTTCCTTAGATGATCTTTTAGATCTTTGATCATTTTTTAATCAGATCTTTAATAGTTTTTTCTAGGTTTTCATTACACTACCTTTTCATGGGCTCCTTGGTTGGGGAGCTGTTACTTTAAAGTCAAGCTTTCCTAGCCTGAGTCTTCATTTTTAAAGGATTGTTTCCTCGCTCTTTGAAGTAAATGTTTTTACTCCTGATTTTTTTAAATAAAGAAAAATGGACAGTGAGAGAGAGAGAGATACCAAGCGAAAGAAAGAAAAGAATCAGTTCTATTTAGTTTTTCATGTGGCTTTCCTTGCTCAACACCTTGTTTGTATATGTGGTGCTGGGGTTCGAACCCACATCCTTGTGCATGCCAGGCAACTACTGTAACCACTAAGCCACCACTCCAGCCCATTTTTCTCCTTATTTTATGTGTAAGCCTCTGTGTGTGATTGAATTTTTGTTCTTATTTTTTTTTTGCTGAATGTTTAGTATGGGTTGGTGCTGGGGAGCAGGTCCTGAGACCCCTCTCTGGTTGTTCCCCTGTATGACCTTATTGATGTTTCGTGGGGGTTAGTCCCATTCCTTACTTGGGTTAGGGTACTGCCAGCATAGTTTTCACCAGCAGGTACCCCACCCTGTGAACAATGATTGACTCTTACAATTTCCAATTCCTTGCTATATAATGAAATTGAATCAGTATGAACAGCCAATGCTTACAATAAACAGCATTAAACAGCTTACTTGGATACTTCTATAAGCTTATTGAAGTTGTTCTATAGCTGACTTAAAAGAAAATCACCTATATCAGAATTGGAAATCATAGTAGTAAAGTTTCTCAGTTTTAATGGTGGTAACATAAAGTTATGTAAATCAACTGGGACTAATTGGTGGTGAGTTTATAGTAGACACCTAAGAGCAAAGGAATTGTAATAGGAAGGTAGAGAAGAACTTTCAATTTAGGAATGAGAGCAGAGAGAAAATAGAGACAATGAAGGATCTAATAAAATAATAAAACTAGAGAGAAACAGTGCGATAGTGATGTTAAGGGTAGGTAAGAGACAGAGGAATAAAGTTGAGCTGTTGCTTGAAGGGAGGATAAAAGGGGGTAGCAGAGAATCATGCTACTGGGAAGCTATGTAGTATAAACAGATTGTGGTCATCAGAAACTCAGACCTCAAAAAGTGTGTGTGTGTGTGGGTGGGCAGGTGGGTGGAGGTATACAGTTCATTTGAACTGAGAAAGAGCTTGGAATGGGAGAGAAGTTGTACTAAAATACTGAAGAGATTAAAAAGAAGAAAAAAAGGGAAGGGAGTTAGGTAAAGTATGAGTATGTGTGTTTGTCCATGGATTTCAATTCTGCCAGAGCTCATACAGACACACAAAGGTGAAAACCAAGCAACACAAAACCAGATGCAAATTCAAAGTTAAAAAAAAAAGTTTTTTTCTTGTTCTTCTGAATTCTTCTTGCTCTGGACATTTTATGCTGGGTGCCTAACGTCTCTGTGTGGTCTAAAGGAGGATGTTCATAGGGCCAGAAGTAATGGACTTAGCTTAGTCTTAGGAATTTTGTTAGGCTGAGACTAGCCCAAGCTTCAGGGTGCAAAGCTGTGTTGCTGGCAAATATAGATTTCAACTGCCTGGTTCAGCTGCAGTTGCAGAGCTCCCTCTGCTGGTCACAAACAAAAGCCCTTCCAAAAATTTGCTGTAATTTTGTCCCAGGGGTCCCTGGGCCCTGGGTGCTCTAACTGGTTGAGGGAGCAGTAGAAGAGTTGTAGATTTCCTCTTTCCCTCATTCCAAGTCTCTGGTTTAAAAAACACCTCAGAGGGTGACAGAGACTTGCGCTCAGCTGGAGAGACCTTCAGAGTCATAGTAGGCTCCCAGGGGGGCTTTGTGGTGGCAGTCCTTATTCCCTCTATTCAGTCCCCATGGTTTCAGTGGTTGCTTTCCTTTTCCCTTATGCTCCGCTGAGACAAGGAGTACTTATCTTGAGTGCTCACAGTGAATTAGGGTGGAGACCAGAGGTGTGGGTCCTATCTGAGACTGTGATCTCGTGTAGGAAATCCTTACCCCCTAGTATCTCAGCATTCTGCCCACCTCCTTGCAGAAGAACAGTACTATGGTAGTGTCCTGTCTGTAGTGGGACCTGCCCAAGCTGGAGAGCAAAGCTACTTCGCCTGGAGTTTATCCCAAAATTACTGTGTTTCCAAGCATCTCCATGTATCATTAAATGTCATGGACTGGGTTCCAAAAATATTCAGGGGATCACACTCTTCCTGGAAGAGCAGCTTTTGTAAGCATGGTTCTGGAACACAGTAAGTCTTCAACAAATGGCAGTTATTGTTATGTAAAACTAGAACTAAAAACAAGTTTCAGAATCAGGTATAATTGGATTCCATTGTCCATTCTATCAGCTCCTGCAACATGACCATGGACGAGGTTTTTAACTTATAATCCTCTTTCCTTCTTCAGAGCCACTTCTTTCTGATAATGGGTTCTGGGAGCCAAAACAGAAACTGTGACTCTGTGGCTATTTTCCTGATGAATCCAGAAATGACTTTTTGATATTTTTTGAGGAGTGGTGGGTCTCATTCCACTTGTGAGAAGTGATATATAAGTACTTATAATGCCACTCACAAGAGAGCATCTGCCTTAATTTCAGTGCTTCCATTTGGTCACTTATCCATGTGGTAGCAGTGTCAAGCAATCTTAAGTGAATAAGCATTTTTTCTTTTTTTATTAATCAATCATTTGCTGTAAGTTAAGAGAGTGGGTCACATTTTGTATAGCAACATTTACATAGCTAGAAGTCTGGGTGGTCTGTAGCAATATGGCAGTGGTCATTGCTGCAGTTGCAAGAATGATTATGAAAGCAATAATATATGTAACTAGAGAGGACACAAAATGCCTTGCTACCAAAAACCTGTTTAAGCAGAGACAAGGCCTTAGATTCTTCCCACTCTTCTGTCATATTTATAGATATGTAAGCAAAACCCTTCCTTCTCATGACCATAACAGATCCTGAGAAGTAGCTCTGGAAGGACAAATAAGCAGCATAGGTTCAGCTGAGGCAGTCTACTTTAAATAAGTGATTCTCATGGGTAGTATTAAAAGGCCTGTAGAAAAAGACACATGGGTGAACAATACAAATCTGTAGGGGTTGGGTGAGATTAGGCCCATGAAATGTGAGCATTGTGTCCTTATAAGTTGTAGACTTCCTTTCCAAAGTTTTAATTGGTGAAAAACAAATCCCAATCTCCAGACTGAACTCTGAATGGGCCCCTATTCTAAATGGGACTAAGGGGTGTGAAACCCCCTTCTCCCTAAATAGCAGAGAAAATGAATGGTTATTTTTTATCATGGATCCAAGAATATGGTGACCAGTCTACAATAGTAAAATTTCCTATCTTATTCATACACTCTATGGGTCTTTGGCAGTCATCCCTGTTTATCTTTGCTATGTCAGGGTGCAGATTAGGATGAACTGTACAAAGAGGTAACTCTGGTGGGGAATGATTGGTGGTAGTGTTGTCATGGCGATAGCTGCCAATGGAGAGAAGTTTATTATTATTATTACTGGAGCTTAAGTGCACCACACTTGATTCTTAGAAGCCAAAGAAGAGGTCAGAGAATACAATTACTTTTTTTTTTTTTTTTTAACAAAACGTACTGAAGTTTTCAAGAGCTCAGTCTTTTGGGGCCCAAAATTATAGTCTTAGTCCTATGATTAAAATGATTACCTTTTCAAAATCTCCATGAACTCTCTAACATCTTACCATATGAAACTGCTATAGGAAATATAGGAGACTTATTTTCTGTCTCTTTCTTTTTAGATAACATATGAATATCTTACCACACACTCATGTGGTTAGATATTGCTAGAAAACTAAGTCATTGCCTGTAGTCATTTATTCAAGTTTAAAGTTCCAAATGGATGTCTGTAGATACAGCTCAATATTATGTCTGACAAAAAGACTGAATAAACATGTTGAAAGAGACACTGAGAAGGATCAGGGTTAGATCTTGGCTGAAAACATTTGTTCAAATATTCTTTTTTATTCTCTCTTAAAGATGGAGAGAGGGAAAGAAAGAGAAAATCAATTTTATTTATTCATCTGGTTTTTGTTTCTCCAACACTAGTTGTACATGTGGTGTTGTGATTTGAACCCAGGTCCTTGCGCATGCCAGGCAAGCAGTGTGACTGCTGAGCCACTGCTCCAGCCTTGTTTCAGATATTCTTAATAATAAAAACTTTGAAGAACTATAGTATTTACACCCATGGATCCATTCTTCTCATTTTAATTGTTTTCTTAATCCTGTTCCCACTGGAGATTAGATTCTATTGTATATTTAAATGTGTTTGGACCCAGACGAATTAGGGAATTAGACAGCTCACTCCCAATATTAAATATTCAAAAAGATGATTCGTTGCTCCCAAGATTTTTGTGTCCAGAACCATAATTTGGGCAACAGAGTTACATTTTCAAATAAGATTTAATATTTGGATTATTTTTCATTTATTATTTTTCCTTTTATTTTGTCTTGCCCTTTTCTTGACAGTTTTTTTCCTAATTTGTTTGATCAAATAATTACTAAATTTGTTATTTTATTCTAATTAGTTGACTTGTTATCTGGCCATAAGCCTTCTAAAATATTAACACTGAAACATCATATACCTTAAATAGACACTATTCTCCTAAAGATTTGTCTTACAGGCAATATTTCCAGGAGCTTGAAAGAAACCCAGTACACATGGGAAATGAAAGGGTCAGAGAACCAACGAAAGAATTATTATTTAATAATTTTCCCACAACGCCCTATATACATGAAAATATATTCTGTACATATACCAGCAGTTTTTTTGAGTCCTTAAAATACCTACCCTATTTGATAACATTTTATTAAGAATCAATGTTCTAACTTACCAGGAATGTTCCAAAATTTCATTGTGCATACAAATCTTTTCCACTCTGGCGCAGGTTCCTCAGCTAGAATATAAAAGAAAACCATTTCTGATAAAATAAATGATAGAACTTAAAGTTCAGAGATCCACTGCTTAAGTGTGAACTCAATAACTGAAATGCTGGAAAATGAAACTCTTCTCAAAAATTTGCTGGTTAACAGACAAAATTCAAACAATAACTAATACATCTTATTATACATAGGAAGAGACTTGGATAGAAGGTCAAACTCAAAAAAATTAGGGGAAACAATGCTTCCTGGTTTAGTAATATTGATTAAACTGCATTAGGAACATTCTTCAAATTAGACCCAGCAAATGGAGAAAATTGATAGATCCAAGTTCATATTTACAGCATTTATGAATGCTTCTACATTTTACCCAGATTTGATTTCCAGATAATGAAATATACAGAGCTCTTCATTAGGTCAAGGAAAATGAAATCCTCATGGTCAAATGTACTCCATCAGGAATTAATGTTATGGAAGTCAGGGAGAAAAAGAAAAAGCTCAATAAGGAAAATATTACAGATACATACTTACTAATATGAAATGCCTAATGAAAAGATAGCCCTGGATATCAGCATTCACAGAGAAAAGCTCCTCTCTACTTCAAAGTTAAACTCTCAAGGTGACATAAATCATAACCAATTTTCTTTGTATGAACCACCCCCAGCAGTCTGGACCACTGAGTTAACTGACATGTCCTCAATATGGTAAATTTATTCCCATGTTGGTTATTTTTCCATTACCTTCTCTCATTTTGTAACTACTATGTTATCTTGATTTGCTGACCATAGTCCCCAGACTATTCCCTATATAAGAAAAGAAATTAGTGTGCAGACAATAGAAGACTAGTCATCCCTTGACAAGTAGGTAGTCATTGATGGCTGGATTCTACAGAGATTTATAATGGGGGTGGATTTCTTCTGAACCTTCAAGCACTTAAAGTATTCTACAGTAAGTCTAGATGGTGAGAAAATAATCTGAAAGCAGGGGGAAAGTATGAGCAAAAGCACTGAAGTTGACATAAAATATATAGAGAGCTTCTAGGAACAAAGTGAAGAAGTGCATCTGATTTATGTTGAATATGATTAAAAATAAAGTTATACTGAGGTGGAGGGTCATAGTAGAATGCATGTGGAAGTTGATTGTCATGATCAGTAGAACAGTGGATTCTTGTTGCTAAGCAGCTATATTTAGAACTTAAGAAATTAGGAGACAAAGAAAGAGGTTAATAATTTTCTTTACTTTGTTAAGTCTCAAATAAAAACAACAATTCATGAAAATGGGCAGGACAAACTATGTCTAAGTTCACAGGTAGAAAGGAAAATGGAAACCATTTAATCTACTGGTGAGTCATTTAAAAGTTTGTAAAGGAGAACAGCACTCAATATTTATGCATGCATGTTAACACAGCCACACACACACCAGAAATTTTTGTTCCCAAGTGTTCAGTTTCTGTTTGGAAGCACATCTTTTCTCATCTTTTATATATTGTTTGATATCAACTAAGTTGACTTTTTAACCTGCAGTGCCTTACAATTTATGTATCATTGACTCTTGGAGTGAACAATGGGTTTGGAAACATGGCCACTGACTAATATATTCTTGAAAGAGCTTTAGAGAGAAGAAATGATTGATCAAAAAGAAGTGTATTAGTGTATTTTAAATATGTTTCATCAAAAACTTATTTTGTATTGGTACTAGTCTGCAATGTTCATGACAATGTGATGTTGCTTTGATCTTATGGGTTCCAGAATCCTTAAAATAATGTAATATATGCAAATGAAAAAATATAATGTGTACAGTCTTAATGTGTTGTATTCCATCATGTCAGTTTAAGGAACTCCCTTTAACATTCCTATATAATTTTAGTACAGTGAAGCAAAAACTCCCTCAGTGTTATTTCTGTGGGAAAATCTTTATCTTTCCTTAATCATTTAAGGACTGTAGTGTTGGGTACAGTATTTGTCTTAGTTCGTTTTCTGTTATAAAAATATCTGAGACAGGGTAATTTATAAAGAAAATAATTTTATTTCTTACCAGAACATTGGCAGGAAAATTTAACATCAAGGGGCTACATCTGGTGAGAGCCTTCTTGTTAATTGGGACTGAGGTGTGCTGATGTGGCACAGGGCAGCACAGGATATCAGGTGGTGATACAGAACAAGCATAATAAAGAAAGCTCACTTTATAACAAGACCTCTCCTTTAGTAATTTATTAATCCAGGTGCAGATTAACTTGCTTCCCTCATGACTCATTTACCTCTCTAAGGTTCTACCTCCAAACACCCTTAATATATGACTTTGGGGATTAAGTTTCCAAAACACAAATCCTAGAGGACAAACATTGATACTAAAGAAGTATATTTGGTTGGAAGTTTTTCACTTTCAGGACTGTGAATATATCATCCTGCTCCCTTTTGACCTATGTGGTTACTACTGAAAAATCCAATGATAGACTCGTGGATAGTCCTTTACACATGATAAAGTGACTTTTCTCTTGATGCTTTCAAAATCTGTTATTACCTGTTTTATTATAATATGTCTTTGTGAATATTTCTTTAAGTTCATCTTATCATGAAATTGTTTGGTTTATATAGATATGCATATTTATTTCCTTCCCTGGATTTTGGAGGTTTTTAGCTAGTATTTCATTGAATAAGATTTCTGGTCCTTTGCCTCATTCTTTCTCATCCTTCTGGGATTCCCATAATGCATATGTTGGTCCAATTTATTTTTTTTTTCACTAGTCCCTCAAGCTTTCTTGTTCTTTTATTCCTTTTTCTTCTCTGACTGTTTAATTTTCAGTCATCTGTCTTCATTTGCTAATCCATTTTTTTTGCTTGATCTAGACTGCAAATGAATCCCTTCAGTGAATTTTTCAGTGTGTTTTTTATGTTCTTTAGCTTATAACATTTGGTACATTTTAATATTTTTTATTTCTTTGTTGAAATCCTTACATTTTTCATTCATTATTCTCCAGATTTTCATGATCATCTTTATAGCTATTGTTTTGAATTCTCTATCAGATAAATGTTATATCTTCATTTCATAGGGATTTAGTTCAGGAGATTTATCTTTTACCATTGTTGGGAATATTTTTGTCTATTTCTTCATTGTCTTTGACTCTCTGTGTTGACGTCTTGCATAAGCAAAGCAAACACCTCTCTCAGTCTTCTTAGACAGACTTTGTACATTGGACAACTCCAATCTATCATTCTGATCAGTGTCTATGGGTCTCTCAAACCTTCATGCTTGCCCAATGGACTGTCTTAGTTCTTTGCATCCCCTAAACATCTGTGGTATGTTAGTTCCTCTCAGTGACTGGGATAAGCAAGACTGAAGCCAGTTTCTTGGCAGCCCCAAGAAATGTTGGGTCATTGCAAGCCTTGTCCAACTCTTTTTCCCAACCTTGGAGCTGAGGTTTTACACTCATTGTGTGGTTAGCTGCAAGGAGAGAAAATAGTACTTGTCACCCTAAATCACCATCTCAGTTCTCATTAGCCCCAGAAGGCTCTGAGACAAGAAAATTACAAGCCAGTAGTTTGGGAAATCCCCATTAATATTTGTTCTTTTGATGTACAGGCCTACTCTTTCCTTTCCTAGAAGGAAGCTACAATCTGATGCTTTTGTTTGATCCTTCTGTACTTGCCCCGGGTCAGGGATATGGTAACAGCCAACCCAAAACTATGTTTCTTCTCTCTCAGGAGGCTAGATTATGTCAGATACATTAGCACTTATAGATAGGGCAAGACAGAAACCAGTTCAATGGAAAGTTCCACAGAATTTAGCAGTTTGAATTCATGAACCATGATTTTCTCTTCTCAGAGGGAAGTTAGGAGCTCAAACTATTTGTCTTCTCACTCTTGATGAGCTTGGAGGAGGATGTGTTATGACTACAGCCAAAACTGCTATCTCTATTCTCCCACAGGTGGCTAGATTATGCCAGTCCCATCAACACTCCAAGGCTGGCAAGACAGAAGCCAGTTCTCTGGGGGAGTAGCCACTGTGCAGTTGGGATGCTGGCTTCATGGACCAACTCTTCTCCTCTCCTAAGAGAATCATGGGGCTCTGTGATCTTTTCCTGATCATTTGGTGTTGTATCAGGTACAGGAATTCAGTGGGACTGTGTACCAAAACCTCTTCAACTTTGAACCTGATTTGTATTCTCCTGGGGTGAAAACCTTTCAATAAGTTTTTGGGCTTCTTGCAAAGAGAAATAGTAAGTTGTTCCTGAATTGGGGTGTGTGTGTGTGTGTGTGTGTGTGTGTGTGTGTGTACAGAGGGATTTCAAGACCTTTCTACTCCCAGACTTGTTGATCTTATTCTATATCCAGGCCATTTTATTTGTTTTAAGATATGATACAAGAAACTGTTTAGAAGATTCTTAATCCTATTTAAATCCTTGCATTTAAGAAACAATTGCTTTTTCTTATGTTTGGAGTTGTGCATTCTGGTCTGTTTTTGTAGGATGAATTTAAATATCTGTTTAATTTTAAGAGTTATTTCAATATCATTTTTGTGTGTTTTGTTTTTCTGACTGATTGAGTTCAACTCAATCATAATTGTTCCACCTGCCAGTGAAAGGCTCCACAAAACTTCTAATTAGACCTTGTGTAACTGAGTCACATTTAGGCCCAGAGATGGGAGGAGCAGAAGTCACTTGGCTTGTATCTCCTTATGTCACTCGGTAGAGGGTTGGAGATGCCAAATTTTACTGGTGTTTCTGTTGTGGCCCACTGCCCACACTATGGAACACAGGTTTGTGTCCTAGTTGGAGATTTGCTGCTACTTTTGAATGTGGGTTGATCAGCTGCTTACCTGGTTACCGATGAGTATTAAGCTCACCTTAATTAACATTAAGTTGATGTTGCTAACTGTACCATGCTCACCATTGCACTAGGTGTTGAATTCATGGCAGGCCTGCTAAGTTTTTAAAATTGCTACTGTATAAATATTGGCACATATATGTGTCATGGGTCTAGATCAAGTGCAAGGGCCATTCACTAGGTAAGTGTTGAGATTTTTTTCTTCCTTATTTGACTAGAGGGAAAAAATTGTCTTAAGATATCTTTTCATTTTTCTTTTTTTTCCCTTTCCTTTTGTCAGTGCCCACTGTAGATACTAGTATTAAGGCAGCTCAAACCTGGCACAGTCATGCACACCTGTAATCCCAATGGCTGTGAAGGTTTAGACAGGAGGATTTCAAGTTCAAAACCCACCTCAGGAACTTAGCAAGGTCCTAAGCAACTTAGAGATACCCTGTCTCAAAATGAAAAATAAAATGGGCTGGGGATGTGACTCAGAGGTGAAGGCACCCCTGGGTTCAGTCCCTGGTACCAAATAAATAAGTAAAATTAAAATTAAAGAGTGCTCCAACCCACTGCAATATATTAGAAATGTAAAAGAAAAACCCAGGGGATTCACTTTGTTGTCAGTCCTCAAGTCCAGAAGTCTCTAGTCAGCCTGTCTTTTTCTTTTCGGAATCTTTTTGTTGTTATTTGTCAAATTATGTTCATAATGTCTAGCTGTATTTGAGGCAAGGGTCAGGGAATTGTGGATCTATATCACCTTATTTTAGAACCGAAATCAACCAAAGGTATTAAATAGTATTATTCTTTAAAAATGTACCAAGTGTAAATGCTTTTTGAGTAACATCTATATCACCTCAATGAAAAATCACAATGAAGTCAATCATTCTCTTTTAAACAAATTAATCTAGGCATTTTAGGTGATACTAGCATTTGTGAAGGTGTAAAAAATGCTCTTGAATATCTTTCAATATAACAAGGCTAGTGAAGATAGGAATGTTAGGAAGAGAAATGACACTAAATATTGTGTTACAAGGAAATACATAGTAACTACCTGTTATGGGATGAATGGTATGTCTCCCCAAAATATACCTGTTGAAAATTTAACTTCTGTGTGATGGTATTAGGATGCAAGACAATGAGAGCAATATGGTTATGAAGACGATGTCCCTATAAATATGATCATTTTCTTACAAGAACAGACATGAGAGTTTGTTCTTTTATTCTTTATCTTCACCATGTGAGGATATAATAAGAAGGTGGTCATGTGCAAACAAAGAAGTGGAGGGCCCTTACTAAACCCTGAATCTGCCTGTACAAGGATCTTGCACTTCCAGGTCTTCAGAACCATGAGAAATAATTGAGAGGCTGTTGTTTATGTCCTGTATTATTTCTAAACTGACTGATTGACTAACATACAAATAGGTATGGGGAGCTGGGTACTTCTCTAAAAAATGCCAAAAAATGTGGAAGTGTATTTAGAATAGAACAAAAAATAGAAGTTAGAAAACTCTTCATGTAAATGCTAAAACAACTGATATTGCAATGAAAAGAATTTTATTTTATTTTTTCTACTTTCCATATTTTTCATTTTTATCTACTGGGGGTATTTCCCACATATTTTATTGGTACATTATAGTTGTACATAATGATGGAATCTGTTGTTACATAGTCATAAATGCACATAATATAACAATATAATTAGGCCAATTTTATTCCACAGCCCTTCCCCCCACACACAAGCTTTCTATCTCCTGATTCCTTCCTCTACTGATCTATGAACAAAATTTTAAAGGTAGTTCTATTTAGGGCTAAAAGAACACAGAGAGGGCTTCAGAGAAACTTAGAGGAAAAAAGTAAACATTATTTATCTGTGAGATTCATGTCCATAGATTCAACCAACAATGGACAAAAAAGGTTTGAAAACAAATTATGTCAATACTGAACATGTACAGGCCTTTTTTTGTCATTGTTTCTTATAAAATATAGCACAAGAACTACTTACACAGAATTTATCTTGTACTATGTAGGAAATCTAAAGATGCTTTAAAGTATACAGGAGAATGTGCATATGATATTTTCAAATAATGTTACTTTATATAAGGGCCTTGAGCATCTACAGATTTTGGTATATTTGGAGAGTCATGAAATAAATCCCCAGTGGATACTACATATCAATAATCATGAAAAAAGCATTGGTAGAAATGTGGATGGTGAAAAACACTGTCATCAAATTTCAGATGGATATGAGGAAATGCTACTGGAAATGGGAGAAAAGGCCATCTTTTTTATGTTCCAGTATTTTGTGCTAGGTGGTACTGGCAAATTATGAAATTGTATATTTAGATAAGGAGAGATCTAAAAAAATATTGAAGGAGTGGCTTGATTCTTCCTGATGGCTTCTGTTAAAATGCAAAGGAAATTAAGGGGGAATTGCTTGGCAAAAGATAACCAGAATTTAAAGATTTGGAAAATTCTCAACCTTATTAACATTAATTAATTAATTAATTCATAAGAAAGTATGTTCAGAAGGGCACACTCAGGATGTGGCATATATACAGTTTATTCAGAAGAATTAGTGGAATTTTACCACCAGAAACACTATCAACTGAGACTAAAGGAAATAGAGATGAAGGAACAGGATAAAGAAAGAAACAGCACCTCTGTGAGCTTAGGGGTGATGCCACTCAGGGAGTCTGGAAAGAAGAGAATTTAGCCAAAGAGGATTATTCTCAAAAACGAAGTTCGTTGTGCTAGGTTTTGGACTTCCTCAGGTTCAGTCACATCTTACTTCTTTCCTGTTTTTCCCTTTTGAAAAGGAATAGTGTATGCAATGCCTAACCTGTTTTTATATTTGGGAAGCACATAATGTGTATGGTTTCACAAGTTCACAGTGGAGATGAATTTTATCTTAGGGTGAACTGCATCTTGAATCTCGGCCTTATCTGATTTACACAATATTTAGATGAGATCCTTGGCTTTAATCTTTAGTATTGATACTGGAAGAAGTTAAAATGTTGTGAGTTGTTAAGTAAATTGGAAAAGAAAATATTTTAGGGACAGAAAAATAAAAATCCAGCGAGAAAACAGCAGGACAGAAAGGTATGAGCTGTAGGACAGTGGAGAGGAATCTTAGATTGGGAAGTGTGTGTATCACAAGGCTAAGAAGTCTGAACCACAGGGGCTGGAGAAGGTCTTTTTCTCTTGAACAATAACCAGCACAGTGTTTAAATTCTAAGCAGAATTGAAAACAACTACATATTTTTAATTTTCCAGTTTAGATAAGAATTTTATGAATATTTAAAAAAATCATTAAATGAATTTTGACAAGATATTGTGCCTAATATGTCCTTTTTGTCATTGTTTTTAAAATAAGTTTAAAAACTTAAGTTATTAAAATTATGAAAGTTATTAAAATAGTACAAGTATTTGAAAATAACTTTTTAAATAATGATAACAAAGACATACTAGGAACAATATCTTAAGTATATTGCTATATTGTGTGCCTGTAAAAATATGTAACATTGAATCCCACCATAATGTACTACTATAATGCACCAATAAAAAATATGGAAAAAATGAACTATGTTTCACACACACATGCACACACACATACACACACACAACCTTTTGGGGTAGTTGAGATAGAATAAATATATTTTGCATAAGGGAATAACATGAATTTGGGAGTCTGAACCTGAATGCTATAAACTTAGTTTTTGTGCACCTGACCCCACAAAAAATTCATAATTATATCCCAACCACCAATGTGATGATATTACCAGGTGGTACTTTTGAGAGGTAATTTGGTCATGAAGCACGGAGTATCCCTTGAATGAGATTAGAACTCTTATAAGAACAGACAGAACTTGCTCTCTTGTTCCTTGCTCTCAAGCATGTAAGGGTCCAATAAAAAGATGGCATTCTGAAAACCAGGAAGCAGTTACTCACCAGAACCTCTGCCAGTGTCTTTATTTTGCACATGTCAATCTTGAGAACAGTGAAAATAAACTTGTGTTCCTTAAACCACTAAATATATGGTATTCTATAATAGCATTCCTAATTGGTTGCTTTAAATAATACCATAGAAAGATATTTAATGATGACATGAGAGTGGCTTTCAAAAATATGTCCCTTAGGTAATGTTGTGAAGTAATCATTTAAATGGAAATAGGAAAAAAAAACCCTACTCATGTTTATGCCAAGTGAATACATGTAAACTGGAACCCTCAAGCAATCCAAGACATATGGTCGTCTTTTACTTGAAACACTTAAATTTAATCTAGGTGTTGTGGGATTTTTCACACTTATTCATGTATCTAGAGAATATTATAATGACTTAATTTTTGCTCAATATCCACATTTATAAGCAATCATTATTTTATTACTGCTAGACCCCTTTTGCACCATCAATACCTAAGAATTAATTATAAACAGATTCTTGGGTCATTCCTTGATCAAAATACTAATCGCGTTTATCTCATTTATTTTTTCCCTCTACTGGGTCATTTAATGATTACCAGCATCCAGTTTTTTATTTTTTGTGATGGTTCAACCCTGCAAGACAACAACTTCTTGATGATTAACACAGCATGATGGCCATTTCAGAAGAAGGAGCATACCAACTGAAATTTCAATCTTGTCTTCATCTCCTTAGGACCAATGAATCCATAATAGTGATTTCTTAATCACTGGAATTTAAGCCCTGTTCAATATGAAAATCTTTATCTTGTTGCATTGGCTTGTGGTATTTCAGTTCTATTCTGGATTCACTCAGGCTCAGCACCCTCGATATCACAGCACCCCAGAGGTAGTGATTCCTTTGAAGGTAACTGGCACTGCTGGAAGAATAAGGCCTCCAGGTTGGCTCTCTTACAGCCTACACTTTGGAGGCCAGAGACACATTGTTCACATCAAGGCCAAGAAACATTTGCTGTCTAAAGACCTACCATTGTTCACCTATACAGACGAAGGTGCTTTGCTTGAGGACCAGCCTTTTATCCAGAACGACTGCTACTATCAGGGTTATGTGGAGGGGGACACAGAATCCCTGGTTGTCCTCAGTACTTGTTCTGGAAGCTTTCAAGGAATGTTACAGATCGGCAACATTGCTTATGAAATCATACCCAAAGACACTTCTACTACATTTGAACATCTGGTATATAAGATGGGCAATGAGGAGACAAAATCCCCAACTGGAAGATTTGGCTTTATACAAGACGAAATGAAATGCCAACTAGAGTTTCAAAAGATTGAAAATTTCACTCTGAAGCATAATTCTTACATGGAATGGTGGAGTGATGTGTGGTATATTAGATTGGCAGTGGTGGTGGATCATACTTTATACCTTCGTTTTGAGGGTAATATTTCTAAGATACAGGAGCAAATATTAATTGCTATAAATGTAGTGGATTCCATTTATGATGCTATACATGTTAATGTGTTATTAGTTGGTATTGAGGTCTGGACTAATGTAAACTACATTGTAGTGGATGACATACACAAATCTCTGTTAGCATTTAGTCAATGGAAGGTAAAAAGTTTTTCTCCTCGCTTATCACATGATGCTGTGCATCTTTACATAAATTCAAGATTAGGTGGACAAATTGGTAAAACCTACATGCATGGTATCTGTACAGACATATATAACTCTGGAATTGCCACTCACCTAAACAAATCCTTAAATGAGTTTGCAATCAATGCAGCCCATGAGCTAGGTCATATTTTAGGTGTGTCTCTTGATACTGATATATGTGAATGTGGGCAAAAGTCATACGTAATAAGTCTGCATAAGGATTTCACAACAAAATTAAGCAACTGCAGTTATTCTGATATTTGGAAAACTATCACACAAAAACGAAAATGTTCACGCAACTATATTCAGAAGAGAGATACCTTTATGTTGAAACGCTGTGGAAATGGTGTTGTTGAAGAAGAAGAGGAGTGTGACTGTGGACCTTTACAACATTGTGCAAAAAATGCCTGCTGTCTGTCAAACTGTACTCTGAGTAAGGGATCTACTTGTGCTTTTGGACCTTGTTGCAAAGACTGCATGTTCTTGCCTGCAGGGGAAGTGTGTAGACAACAGGTCAATGAATGTGATCTTCCAGAGTGGTGCAATGGGACTTCCCGTAAGTGTCCAGATGATGTACATGTACAAGACGGAAATCCCTGTAACCACAGGGCCTACTGCTATAAAAAAATTTGCAAGGACCGCAATAAACAGTGTAGGGATATTTTTGGCCACGGAGCAAAGAATGCAAATTTGAATTGCTATGAAAAAATGAATTCTCAAGGTGACCGCTTTGGTCATTGTGGCATACATCACTCTCTCTATATAAAATGTAAAGCCCAGGATATCCTGTGTGGGAGAATTCAATGTGAGAATGTAACAGCAATTCCCGTTTTGGGAGAGCATTCTAGTGTGCACAGGACTCAGGTGAATGGCATCACCTGCTGGGGAACTGGCTATCATTTGGGAATGTCTGTACCTGATACTGGTGAAGTGAAAGATGGAACAGAATGTGGTCCAGAACGTATCTGCTTACATAGGAAGTGTGTTCCTACATCTCATTTAAAAAGTGATTGCTCACTTAAAACCTGTAACATGAGGGGTATCTGCAATAGTAAGCATCACTGCCATTGTAATGATAAATGGGCACCACCCTACTGTAAAAAAGAGGGTGGTGGAGGCAGTGTTGACAGTGGCCCACCCCCTAAGATATAGGGTTACATGTCCACCAGTCAAAATGGTATGTTGTTATTCTTTAACTTTTTCTTTTAATCTTTGTTTTTATTGCATATGTTTTATTGCATACATAAGGAAGAAAAGAAAAAGTCTTAAACAATAAAATGTTCATACTCAACAATAAGAAGAAAAACAAATGATGAGATTCAAAATGAAGAGAAATCACAAGATGTTTGGATTCAATATCAGAAAGAAAAATAGACCATAGGGATTAAAAATGAGAAAAAGTTGCAAAATATTAAGAGTCAATATGTGAAAGAGAAAAAACATCATTCTTAATCTGGGAAAGAAAATTCAGGGGTGATTTCAAGAAATATATCCAAATGCTAATAAAATTTCTCAAAAATTAAAATTTAGTGTTCTAACAGTATAAATATTAATATATGTTGCAGGAAAACTCTGGGTACATTCTCCTTCAGAATCATTGGCATTGTCTATTGAAAGCATAACATTGAAAATGCTTGAAATGATGAAAAGTAGTTTTCCTGAAATTGTTCTTTAGATAAGTTTTGAATAAAGTCATATTTCATGGGTCATGTTAGTTTTGGTTGGTCATTTTTTTAATTGCATCTGTCAATTCTAAAACTCTATTTATTTTGCTTTGGAAAATGACTTCTTCTGTACCAACACTCCCTAGGTGTAGTTCTGACAGTAGAAGAACAAGACGGAGATAATAAAGTTGGGGTATCTGATTGTTTTCTGTTCAGTAAGTGTTCCTTCAATAACAGATTGTAAAATGGCAGCAATAGTTTCAATTTGAAATATTATTTTATTTTCTCTTTAGTCATCACCAGAAACAAACCTCCCTGACAGGTTCATAGATAAAGCAAAACTGTCGGATGTGTTAACCTCACAGTTCTGAATCCTCAACCAATGTCCCAAGTTTCTAGCACCAACAGCTTATCAATATTCACTGCTCAGAGTTCGAGACTCAGACATTATAGGGTGGTTTTACAGTCTGCTGTGTCCAAATAACCCCAACTACTACTACTTTGCAAGCCATCCCCATGAAGGAATTCTACCTCCTGCAGTTACTACTGCTTATAGCCCAGTGTCATCTGTAATTTGTCTCTCTTCCAACAGCTTTTTACACATTTTATTGTATTTATTTTTCTCCCTTTAAAATCATGGATGTGGTCTCTTCTTCTGACCAAAACAAAACTTACTATACAAATTCTGGTGTAATATAGAAAGTAGAAGTCATTAGCATAAAACTTTTGAATTTTAACACTTCCATTTACCATTTTGATTATAGTACTAAACTATAATTTTCTTTAAAATAAGAACAGTGAGGATGATAACACTTGTCACTCAACTTCTGGGTTCCTTTGGATATGAAATTAGACACAGAAGATGCTCTCTTATATCTAGGTTGGATAAAGTGAAGCTTGGCAGGCAAATTATTACTCTAGGACAAATCTATATAATAGAAAATGTATTTTTAAAATTCATATTTTAAAGTAGTCAGAAAGTTGTGGAAAAAATGAAAAGTGGGAAACCTTAAAACAATAGAGAAGGAAATAATTCTGAATTTCGACCCCCTTTTCCCCACTAAAGCATCTGATGATTCTGGATATAAATTAAAGATTAGGCCCATCCAGCTACAAGGCCTTTACTAAGGAAAAAGGACCCTGAAAGCTCTGAGACTGGCTTATAAATCTAATGGCATCAAATCCAGATCAATTTTTCTCATACCATATTTGCTGAGTTTAGGTTCTCTGCAGGAGGCTGAAGAGATAGGCTTAAGCTTCTAAAGGCAAAAGCATCTCCAATCCTGCTGGACTGAGAAAGCAAAGAACTAGAGAAAAGTGTGGTTCTAACACATATATTGCTTTCAACATAAGTTACTCCAATGTTTTCCATGCACATGAATCACATGCTAGAGAACTACCTTTGAAACTTCAAATTTCAGAACTTTATTGCTCATTGCATTTCAGTGCTAAGAATTTAGAGGATTGGGCCTCTTCATTAAAACTCTGGAAGGGTACATGTATCTTACTAATACTATTCTCTGATCTGTCTCTGTTCCTAATTATACCAAGTTATGATTCACTTAGTCTGTCTTGCGAACAGAAAAATATATAAGTGGATTAAGACCCAAGAGTTTCCAGTGTTCTATTATGTAAAATGTCTAGCCTAAAATAGAAATTATAACACATACCAAGAGGTAAGAAATTGTGGCCAACCTTAACTCTAACCCTAAACTACTACTATTACTGTTTCAGAAAATATGAAAAAAAATGTAAACAATGGGAAAGAAGGTAGTTTCATTTCACCAAAAGTTTTAATTTATTAAAAATACACAAAATATCAAATATATATCCAAAGATAGAATGTAAATATTTATGTTAAGAAATCTGTGACCCAGTAGTACTATAGACTTGACAGTGAAGTACACTAGATTAGTTAACTGAAAGAAGTCAGTTAAAAATCTTGTATATGAAGAAAGCACAGAGAAAAAAATTAAAAAATAAGATAGTAGTTTGAATATTATATATAACATCAGAGTCTAGCATTCTAAAACTAGTTTCCCAGTTGAGGTGGAAAATATTAAATAGATTATTAAAAGATTTGATCACTGTGAATTTCTCAAAAGTATGGAAAGATATCATCCTGTTATTTCAATAAATTCAGTGAATTTTAAGTAAGATAATCACAACGGAATATGCATCTAGGCATATCTTAGTTTATACTGTTGAAATCCTGAGACATAAGGAGATCCAAAGAATAGATAGATATAAAATGAAGTATTTTTAAAAGGTTGATAATAGACTGGTATTTAGTCTCTACAAAATAATGGAAACATGAGACAATGAAATAACATGGTTATTCCATAAATATAACTACCAACTTAGTGTTCAGTGGTGTAAATAGTTTATTCTGTTCAAAAATAAGGGAAAAAACTTTGCTTTGGCATACAAATCTCTGATAGCATAGCACTCAATTTAATACTAATGCTTCTTTTCAACTAGGAGGATCATAATTTCAGAAAGAGTGGATATGCAGGTGGTTATGAAGTACACTGGGATGAGAGTAAATAAATGGGCAATGAGAATCAAATTTAGCTGCACAAAACAATATCAACAATATCTTGAGGACTATGAAATGTATTTGGAACAAAAGGACAAAACATGTTTACCAAAAACTTGTGATTAATGAAATAAAGTTTGAGAGTTCTAAGTTCCTGAGACTGCTGTAAATGGTAAATTAATCATTATCTGACTATATTAAATTGAGAAGTATGCTGCAATCTCCAGGGTAATGATTAAAACAATATCATTATATAAAAATAGAGTTATTAAATAAAAATGTCATAGAAAAAAATATTTGATTACTACAAAAATAGGCCAGAATGAGGAAAATAGGCACAATACATTTGTGAAAAAGAAATGCAAATAGCCCGGAGCTGACACTGGATGTACACAAAATTGATCTAATATACCAAGTAGATGGCTGCAATAATTTATAATCAAAATATAAAATGTAGCATTATTCTGCTTATTAGAAACATAATTTAAAAATAATGACCCAGGGTACAAAAACTTGGAAAATTATGTACCATGTAACTATTAAACAAAGAAAGTCAGTGTCATCCTACTAATAGGATGAAGACTTTAAGACATGAAACATGACTAGAAATAGTATCTTTGGTAGTGATCAAAGTCAAATTACCATTAAGATATGATAATCCCTGGACTTTAAGATGGCGGTGACCCCACCAACAGTGACTCCGAGATGCTCCTGAGAATCTCCTCACGCTGCAGGAGAGCACCCGGATTCCCACGGTAGGACAAAGCTCCCAGTGTGGGGGAACATTATACCCCGCTAATTTCTTTAACTCCAAATGAATAGCTTGGTCCATTAACATATATGAAGGAGAAGTTTGTGGCGCCTGCGCAATCAGCCCCACACCCAGCGGGGGTGGGGGGGGAGTTACTCCTCAGGGAGGAAACGGAGCGAGTTTCCATACCAAATACCCTAACCCACTGGCTGTGAACTCCCTGATCTGACTGCTCTTAATTTACATGATCTTGCGTAAAGCTCTGGGAATTATTTGCTCACATTAGCGAACTTTCAGCTGTTCCTGTGAGCGGCAGCATCCGGCCGCCATTGTGAGGTTTCCCTGAGGGCGGGGTGGGTTGCTCAGTAAAAAACGGTCTTGGGGTCTCAGACACCACGGCCAGAGAACCAGAATCTATCCCCCGAGATTGGGCCCTTTCCCAAAGGGTCTGTGTGGTGCTGGGAGTTCCCTCTCCACCTCCTGTTGCTGCCAGCAGAGCCAGGGAAGGAGAGGATTTGGCATAAGATCTTTAACTCTATCATGGTGGACAACACTTTCCACCCCTGCTCACGGTTTACTTTAGCTGATTTTAAAGTCCTTTAACATAAGGGCTCACACCAGCAAGCGAGAGTGGGGTGGGTCGCTCAGCATTGACTTGGGGCCTCAGTCCCCACTATCAGAAAGAGAAACTTTCCCGCCTCCCCCACCTGGCCGTCTGCCCTGGGGGCTGTGTGGAACTGTGAATCCCCTCTCCAGCTGGCAAACCTCTCAGTTGGTGACCTTCTCCCCACCCCTCTACACGCACAAATAGGAGGAGTCTGTGACAGAGCTTGCTGCAGCAGGGCACGTCCTTCTCAAGGGGATCCTCTGCTTCAGCTTCTGCAAAAGCGACCTATATCTCTCTATCAAGGCAAGGGCTGATATCTGCCTCAGAAACTTTGAATATATGGGGCAGCATGGGCTTACCCTTAGCATCTGAGCCCTGTGCATAGCCAAGGCTACGTAGGCCTTGACCTCTCCAGGTGGGCACCCCCTAGTGCTTGCACTTGAGAACCACATAAGCAATGGCACAATCTGGACCATATTTCGCAGGTTTCTGTCAACCCCACGGAGCAGCTCTCAGGACTTCTGAAGATCACAAGTCACATAGAGTAGGTTGCCAGTGATCCTGAGGAAGCGAGTTTCAGGCTGGCCACTCTCCTTGGATCAGTCAGAGACCCACACATCTACACTAAGATTAACTAGATTGTCTACAACTTCTGAGCCCCAGGCCCAAGAAATTCTGTACAGTGGACAGGCAGAAAGTAATCACCTCAGGATTACAGCCCAGGGGGAGCTGAAATCTATCCTCACAAGAAGTGTGAGAAGGCAGGTTCTTATACCCCTTTGTAACAGAAAATTTTGAGGAGATCCTCTAAGAAAAACCAGGTCACTGGACTTAACCAAACTGCGTCTCCCCTCACAACCTCAACTGCGACGAATCCCCAGCTAGATGACAAATTTGAACACATCCCCCAATGGTACATACTCACTGACCTAGGGGGCAGAAAAACTCAAAACTTTCCCAACTAGTTTTGTTTTTTGTTTGCCTCTTGGTTTTTTTTTTTTAATGGGGATCCAGCTGGAATATAATATTTTTAAATTTTTAACATTACTGTGGGTTTTTTTTCCTTTCTTGCTTTATGATTAATACTGAAACTGGTGTTGGTGGATATAAATATTTATCAGTGCATATATATTGGTGATTGGCTCCTACTTCATCTATGTCTTTTTGAACCCAACTGCTATCCCTATAACATTGGGTTCCAATCAGGAAAACATTTCATGATAGCAAAATAGCCTCAGCCTCTGGTGAGTGAAGATAACCACACCCCATACTAACCTCTTCCTCCCCTGTACTCTGGTAATCCCTAAATATAAGCAATTTTTCTCTCATCTTCACCCAAAGTCTTTACCCTACCCGCACCCTGTTTCTATGTTTTCCTTATTCCTAATAGAAAAACCTACTCCTCCCCAATCCCTTGTTCCTCTTTACTCTAAGGCAGGTGTGCTATTATACCTCCCCAATTCACCTCCTTGACTTCCTAGTAATTCCTTCTCCCCACCTTCAGAGAGACCCTGCTAGTTGAAGAAATAGACATGCTTCTAAACGGGTACTTGCTTGCTATCATAATATATTGTGAGAGCTCTCTTAAAAGAAAACTGCTTCTATTGGTGCTAGTCATCAGCACATCTGTTTTAGTTGAAACGGACTAGTATTTGCACCTATAGCTCCTCAAGTTCTCGCAGAACGGTCTGGCATCTTTAGGTCTGTCTTGAACAAATACCTACCCATCACAATGAAGCAAAGTCATAAGAAGTTCCAATTACTTCACCAAGAGTAACAGTGTTGAACTACAAGACCCACTCTCTGACTCTGAAAATGAGGAAAAGGGGAAATAACTCTCCTCATCCCCACAGTTCCCCACCCCTCCCCACCCAATGACCCCATAGCTGGGGCCCTAGATGAAAACTGAAGATATTGTATCAACATTATGATTAGTAATTCAATCAAAAAGTTGAGAGATGAAATAAGGAAAGAGATCAGAGAACAATTTCAAGAGATGAGAGACAACAGCTACAGGGAATAAGGGTACAATTCCATGAGATGAAAGATCAGCTATACAAAGAAATAGATATTCTAAAAAGAGATGTAGCAGAGCTATCAGGATTGAAAAACATGGTTAACCAAATCAAATCTTCACTGGAAGATACCAACACCAGAGTATACTCCACTGAAAATAGAATTTCAGCTCTTGAAGAACGAGTATTGGAAAATGAAAATCAGCTAAACAATGTTGAATTCAAAGAAGATAAACAAGGTAAACAACTTATATTACATAATCAGAACTTCCAAGTAATATTTGAAAAGATGAGGAGTAATAATATGAGAATCATTGGCCTGGAGGAAAACTCCAAACAGCAAACAAGAAGCATCAAGAACCTTTTAAGTGAAATCATAACTGAGAAATTCCCTCATTTTACAATTGATCTGGAATATCACATCCAAGACCTTATAGAACACCAAATAGGCATAATCAAATTAAAAACTCACCAAGACATATCATATACAAAATGAATAACAAAGAAATTAAAGAAAGAATTCTAAAAGCAGCTAGAGAAAAGCCCCAAATCACATTCAGAGGCAAACCAATTCGGATCCTTATGAATTTTTCAGAGCAAAAAATGAAGGCCAGAAGAGCTTGGAACAATATCTTTCAAGTGTTAAAAAATAACAACTTCCACCCAAAGATAATATGCCCTGCAAAACTCGGCTTCAAATGTGATGGGAAAATTAAATACTTCAATGATAAACTCAAATTAACAAGATACATGAACACAAATCCTACTGTACAAAATATTCTCAAAGATGTTCTACATTCAGAAGAAAATGCCAATGATATCCTAAATCCTTAAACAAGGGCGAGTCAATAATAATATTATACACCATGGACTTCTAAGATGACTCAAAACTCTGTAATTGTTAAAAAGTCTGAGACTCAGCCTCGCATATCTATTCTAACTTTGAATGTGAATGGTCTCAATGCCCCAATTAAAAGACACAAACTGGCCCAATGGATCAAAAAACAAAATCTAACAATATGTTGCCTGCAAGAGACACAGTTGACACTAAAAAATAGACACAGGCTGAAAGTGAAAGGATGGCAAAATATCTACCAGGCCTGCAGCCCAAAAAAGCAAGCTGCCATGGCGATTCTAATTTCTGATAAAATCAATTTCCAACTAAAACTAGTCAGAAAGGACAAAGAGAGTCACTTTATCATACTAAAAGGGACAATCCATCAAGAAGATATAATGATAATTAACATTTATACCCCAAATTACAACCCCCCCAAATATATGGAAAAATATACTTAAGGAAATTAATCCCCTCACTGATCTCAACACAGTAATTCTGGGGTACTTCAACACACCTCTATCAACTCTAGACAGATCATCAAAACAAAAAATCAATGAAGACATCTCCAATCTGAACAACTCCATTAATTGGGCTTAACAGACATCTACAGAATATTCCATCCTAAGACAGCTGAATTTACCTTCTTCTCAGTGGCTCATGGATCCTTCTCTAAAATAGACCACATCCTAGTTCACCAGGATAATCTTAACAAATATAAAAAAGTGGATATAATCCCATGTATTCTGTCAGATCATAATGCTATGATCTTAGCAATCAACAACAAGAGAAACAACAAAAACTATTCAAATACTTGGAAATTGAATAATTACCTCTTAAACGAAGGATGGGTAAGAAATGAGAACAGAGATTAAGAAGTTTTTGGAATTGAACAAGAATGAAGAAACAACACACCAAAACATCTGGGAGAGTATGAAGACTTTCTTTAGAGGTAAATTTATAGCACTGTGCATAAATCAAAAATATAGAAAGAGACCAGATAAATAGCCTTATGCTTCAACTCAAATGACAACAGAAGGAGGAACAGTCCAACCCCAAAGCTAACACAAGACAGAAAATTACCAAAATCAGAGCTGAAATCAACGAAATTGAGAACAAAAAAACTATACAAACTATTAACAAAACTAAGAGTTGTTTCTTTGAAAAAATAAACAAGATTGACAGACCCCTTGCCAACCTCACTAAAAGGAAGAACAAAATGAAGCAAATCAACAAAATCAAAGATGAAAATGGGTATATCACCACAGACTCTTCCAAGATACAGACGATTATCGAAACCTACTTGGAAAACTTATACTCCGCCAAATTTGATAACCTGGAGGACATGGACAGGTTCTTGGACATACATGATATCCCCTCTTTAACACAAGAAGACATTGAAAATCTAAACCAACCTATCACAGATAGCAAAATTGAAGCAGCAATCAAAGCCCTCCCAAAAAAGAAAAGCCCAGGTCCAGATGGATATATGGCAGAATTCTAAAAGCCTTCACAGAAGAACTAACACCGATCCTCTTCAAGCTCTTCCAGGAAATTGATAGAGTGGGATCATTCCCAAACACTTTTTATGAAGCAAATATTACACTGATTTACAAAGCCCAACAAAGACATGTCAAGAAAAGAAAACTACAGACCAATTTCCCTGATGAACATTGATGCAAAAATCCTTAATAAAATTTTAGCTAAAGGGATACAAAAGCACACTAAAAAGATAATACATCATGATCAAGTGGGCTTTATTCCAGGAAAACAAGGCTGGTTCAACATACATAAATCAACAAATGTAATTCACCACATAAACAGAATTAAAAACAAAAATCATATAACCATCTCAATTGATGCAGAGAAGGCATTTGTTAAAATTCAACACCACTTTATGCTCAAAACTTTGGAAAAGATAGGAATCAAGGGAAGATACTTTAACTATGTCAGATCCATTTATGACAAACCCATAGCTTACATAGCCCTCAATGGAGAAAAACTGAAAGTATTCCACTGAATTCAGGAACAAGACAAGGCTGTCCGCTTTCCCCACTCTTGTTCAATATAGTCCTTGAAACCTTTGTCAGAGCTATCAGGCAAGACAAGGAAATCAAAGGTATCCGTATAGGAAAAGAGGAAGTTATCTCTATTCACTGATGACATGATTCTATACCTAGAAGACCCAATAACATTGGCCGTAAAACTCCTAGAGCTTATAAGCGATTTTAACAAAGTAGTTGGCTACAAGATCAACTCCAGTAAATCAATAGCTTTCCTTTACTCCATCAACAAATCTGCAGAAGAAGAAATCAGGAAATCTCTCCCATTCACCATCTCCTCCAAAAAAATGAAATACTTGGGCATTAACCTTACAAAGGATATTAAGGACTTCTACAAAGAAAACTATCAAACACTAAAAAAAGAAATTACAAAAGACCTGAGTAGATGGAAAAATATTCCATGCTGATGGTTAGGCAGAATCAATATAATAAAGATGGCCATTCTACCCAAAGCCCTATACAGATTTAATGCAATCCCCATCAAGATACCAATGGCATTCTTCAGAGATATGATCTGTGTTTTACCAAGAAATGACTCAAAAATCTATCCACAATTGAGTTCTTAAATACTGATAGAGCAGAAGGCTTCTAGTGGTGTCTAAAACAGTAGACAATGGCTACTGATGTTTTATACTGAAACCGAATCATGGGGTAATATTAATAACTACATTATTTTCTAAATATGTAAATATATCTGAACATTTCCAAAATAAATAGTTAAAACAAATGGATCATAATGCAAGATGATTTGATATATTGACTCTCTGGAGAGTGCCAAAATATCCATGTTGAATTCATGTAAGTATTGGTAACTATTTTTATTTAAGTTCAAATGGTAAAATACTTGAAAATATTACCTAGGGGACACATTTTTAAAAGTTATCTTCTTTTAATCTGTTTTGTGCTGTATCTCAATTCTGGCTGCCAGCAGAACACTGGAAACTGGTATTATCAAACATAGCAGAAATTTACATCAAAAGCCCAGGAAAGTTTGTTCTTTAATATCAAAGATTCTCAAATAATTTGAACTAAATGAAAGTGAAAACCCAACTTACCAAAATTTGTGGATGACAGGAAAACCATCCTTAGAGAGATATTTATATATTAGATAGAAGAAAGATAAATCAATTACTTAAGCTTTCACCTTGGGAAATTAGAACAAAAGCAAAATAAGTCCCAAATAAGAAGAAAAGCAAAATCAAGGGTTCATACAGAAATCAATGGATTGAAAACAGGACATTAATAGAGAAAAACCAACAAAATCTAAAGCTGGTTTCTTTGAAAATGTCTTTAAAATTTATAAGCCTCCAGACATGTTAACAAAGAAAAACAGAGAATCAAATGACCCACATCAGAAATAAGAGGTCTGGATATCACTAGAAGTCCCATGGACAGTCAGTCCAAAGGCAGGAAAGGAATAGTATAAACAACTCTGTACCCAAAATTTGATAACACAGATGAAATAGAACAAGTCTTGAAAAATACAATGTGAGAAAACACACACACGAAACAGTCAATCTGAACAGGCTTATAGTTCTTAAAAAAGAATCAATGATTCACAACCTTCAAAATCATAAATCACCAGGTCCAGATATGTCACACATGAAATCTATTAAACATTTAGGAATAAATTATTCCAGTTTTCTATAATCTTTTCCAAAAGGAAGATGCACAAGGAGTGCTTCCTAACTCATTCTATGTAGTCAAGATTATTTAATATCAAAACCAGACAATGACAGCACAGGAAAAGAAATTTACACATCAATGGGCCTCATGAGTTCAGATGAAAAAATATTCAACAAAATATTAGCAAGTCATATACAATAATGTATAAAAAATAAGCATCATGACCAATTAAGATTTATCACTGGTGTACAGAACAGCTTGACACCTAAAACCAATGAAATCCATTACATGAATAGGCTAAAAAAGAATTTTATAAACATATCAACCAATGAAGAAGCACCCTTTGACAAAAATTTAATGTCCATTCATGGAAAAAACACCCAGAAAACTAGAAATAGAGAATAACTAGCTAAACTTGATAATAAATAGCTACAAAACACCTTCAGTTAATATTATAGTTGATAGTAAGAAAATAGTACCTTTTCCTGCTTGGTAAAAATGGAATGGTGTTCCCCCTGACTACTCCACTTCACCATTGTCCTTGGACTCCTAGCTAAATCAATAACGATGAAAAGAATAAAAACTGGTAAAAAAGAAATTAAACTGTCTTTGGTTGCAGATGACAAGTTTATGAAGAATATCTCAAAATATTAACAACAGCAACAAAACCTTCTTAGAACTAATAAGCAATTATAGTGAGATTGCAGTGTATAGGATTAATATCAAAAAGTCAATCACTTTCCCATATACTGTCAATAAACATGTAGAATCTGAAATTAAAAACACAATCCCATTTGTATTAGCATCCCCATATATATATATGTGTGTGTGTGTGTGTGTGTGTGTGTGTGTGTGTGTATAATGATCTGAGAAAATGATAAAACACTTTTAAAAGCAATCAAAAGTTATCTAATTAACGGGAGAGCTATTCCACCTTCACTGATAGGAAGACTCAAAATTGTTAAGAGGTTAAGATATTCTTATCTTGATTTATAGATTCAGCACATTTCAAATAATAGTCTAATGAGGTTTTTTGTTTATGTTCACAGATTCTTATGCTTAAATGGAGAGGCTTTTAAAAGACCTAGAATAACTAAAACTTTTTCTTTTTTTGTACTGGGGATTGAGCTGGGGTGGAGTAGGGGATTCTTAACCAATGAGCCACATCCCTAGCCTTTTTAAAATTTTTCTTATTTTGAGACAGGGGACAGGTCTTACTAAGTTGCTAGGGCCTTACTAAATTGCTGAGTCTGGCTTTGAACTTGTGATTCTCCTGCCTCAGCCTCCAGAGCCACTGGGTTTACAGACATGCCCCTCAATGCCCAACACCAACACAGTACTGAAGAGAAGGAAAAAGTCAGGAGTCTTATACAAACTGGTTTCAAAACTTCCTGAAATGCTACAGAAATCAAGACCACTTAGTAATTATGAAAGAACGGATAAACATACAGACAGAAAGCACAGAAGTAGCTCTATGGAACTATTGTCAACTTTACAAAAGTAGCAAAATCACTTTAACAGCAAATAAGTTCGCAAAAAATGGAGTGGCAATGTTATAATGGAGTTTTAAGAAGAATGATTAGAAGACATATGAGATATAAATAAACACTTTTTTAATTACTTAAGTAGTGAGGGGTACATAGTATGCCTAGTTGCCATACACACAATGGTCAGGATGCAGAAGCAGAGAAAGAGACAAAGCAGCCCAGGAGCCAATGCCTTCCTTGGGTCCAGGGCATCATCCAAACAAGTTTTCTGTAGGAAGTTTATTTGGTGGGTTTAAAGCAAGCAGGGATTAGTTATAGGAGGTCATGCAGTGACTGTGTGGTAATTATTTTGGATATCTGTACAATTATTGCTGGGTGTGGGGTTCAACAAAGCCAATCAGGCTGCATCTAGCTGTCTTCTAGGGAAGTGGGCCAGGGAGTAGTTATATAATGCAAATTTCCAGATTGATTATATGAAAGGGTTGGGAAGTGGTATAGAATTAGAATCTGTGACAAGGGTATCAGAGCCCTCCTTCTGGAACGTGGGAGTTCAACTCCTAAAGTGGATACCAAGGCAATATAAAATTTTAAGAATTTATTGTAAAGGACTGGATACCTACAAGAAAAGTGAGTCTAGAAATAAACCTGATGGTACTCAAACATTTACTCAAAATAAATCATGTAACTAAACACATAATAAAAACTTGGAAACTACTAGAAGATAACAGGAAAAAAATCTACATGACCTTGTATATGGCAATGAATTTTTAGACATAACACCCAAAGCATAATTAATGTGCTATGGTTTGCATATAAAGTGTCCCTCCAAAATTATGTGTTGAAGTCTTTGTCTCCAATATTTCACAGTTCAGAGCTGGAGGCTTGGGAAGGGCATTCAATCATGGGCTCCAGCCACATCAATGGATTAATCTATTAACAAGTTCATAATTTGATGACATTATTGAATGCATAATTTAATGATATTATTAGGAGGTGGTAGAATCTGTAAGAGGTGGGACCCAGTTGGAGGAAATATGTCACTAAAAAATATGCCCTGGAAAGTTATATCTGTCCCTGGCTCTTTCCCTGACCCCTGCCTCCTGGCTGCTGTGAGGTCAACAGTTTTCCTCTGTCTTGCTTTTCTGCTGTGATGCTCCTTCCTTGGAGCCAGCCAACAATGGACTGAAACTTCAAAGCATGGGCCTAAATAAATCTTTCCTCCCTCAAGGTGATTTTTTCAGATATTTGTCACAGTGAGGAAAAGCTGACTAACACATCATGAAAGGTGCAATTGATCAACTGAACTTTATTAAAATTAAAAATTTGAATCCTGTGAAAGATATTATCTAGAGAATGAGGAGACAAGGCAAGGACTGGGAGAAAATATTTGCAAAAACATATCTTATAAAGGACTGTTCAGTAAGGTTCTTTAAAGTAATCTTAAAAATTGAACAATAAAAATCCTGCTTAAAAGATGGGGAAAAGACCTGAACAAACATGTCACCAAAGAAATATACAGATGGCCAATAAGCACATGAAAAGATTCTCATTATACTACATCATTGAGGAGCTGCTAATATGAACAATGAGATACCACTAATCATGAATCAGAATGGCAAAATTCCAAAACACTGACAATTCTGAAGAGAATATGGAAAAATTAGAACTCTCATTCATTTATAATGGGAATGTAAAATGGTAAAGGTCCTTTGGATAATGTAATAATTTCTGTAAAATTAATATATATACTTTTATATATTATCCACCAATCATAGTCCTTGGTATTGTTCCAAATTAGTTGAAAATATATGTTCACACAAAATCCTCACAGAGGCATATATAGTAGTTTTATTCAGAGTTGTTAAAACTTGGAATCAATGAAGTATTGTTCAATATGTAAATAGATAAATACAATGTAGGTTGTTTAAGACAAAGAAATAGCATTTAGTTCTATAAAGAAATAGCTATGTACATTTGAAAATACATAAAAGAACCTAAATGCATATTATTACATGGGAAAAGCTGCTTAGTTCATTTTCTGTTGCTGTAACAGAATACCTGACCTGGGTAATTTAAAAAGGAAACAGGTATATTTAACTCACCGTTTGGAAGGCAGGGAAGTTCAAGGTCAGGTGTCTTCTCAAGGTAAAGGACTCATGATATATTGTTATATGACAGATGACATCACATAGCAGGACCACAAAGGAACTCAGCAAGATAGGAGGAAAAGAATGAAGGATCCATAAAACAATTAGGAAACAACAAAAGTAATAAGTCCTTTGCCATTTAATATTTGCCTTGAATGTAAATGGAATAAATTGTTCAAATAAGACATAGAGTGGATTAAATAATGACAGTAAGATCCAACTATATGCTGCTCGTGAGACTGTCACTTCACTTTAAGGACACATGGGCTGAGTGTAAAGGGAAGGAAAAAAGTATTCCATGCAAGTGGAAACAAAAAAAAAAAAAAAAAAGAAAAAGCAGAGGTGGCTATACCATAAGCAATCAGATAAAGTTGACTTTAACTTAAAAACTGTAAAAAGAGAAAAAGAAGTTATCATGTAATAATGAAATACTATAAAGGGATCAATCAATTCAGCATGAGTAGATAACAATTGTAAATATATGTGTGTCCAACACTGGGAAACTGAAATTTTAAACTAAGTATTTATACATAAAAAATAGTAGTCTGGGACTTCAAAGCTCCATTTTAGCCATAGACATTACCCAGAAAGAAAATCATCATCAATAACAACAACCAAAGACAGACTTAATCTGCATTCTAAATAACATGGACTGAGAAGACATTTATAGAACTTTGTATCCAACAGCTCTAGGCTTCACATTTTTCTCAATTGTATGACATTCCCAAGAATAGATTATATATTAGGAAAAAAATTAAGAATACTGAACATCACAGTTCTTGTTTTTGAACCACAATTGTGGAAATTCGTAACAGGAAGTACATTAGAACTTTACAAATAGATGAAAATTAAACAGCATGCTAACAAAGAGCCAATTTAAAGTACAGTCAATGAAGAAATTAAAATAAAAGTTTAAAAATTTCTTGAGACAATGAAAACGAAAATGGAGCATACCAAAACAATAGACAATAAATATAATATATCACATTAACAGAATAAAGGACATAAACAGTTAATCATCTCACTAGTTGCACGAAAAGCATTCGGCAAACTTCATCTTTCCATCATGATTAAAACCACTCCACATAAGAATTACAAAAGCACTGTATCTCAACACACACAGAAAAAAGGCAATACATAACAAACCAACAACTAACATTGTACTGAGTGGGGAAAAGTTGAAATCTAGTCCTTTAAATTTGAAATATGTCCTCTTTTGCCACTTCTATTTAACACTGTACTGGAAGTCCTAGCCAGAGAAATTATTTAACTGAAAGAAATAAAAGACATCCAAATTTCAAAGGAAAACATCAAATTGTCTCTCTTTGCAGACCACATGATCATCCATGTAGAAAATTTTAAAGACTTCACCCTCAAACTGTTAAGAATGAATGATTATATTCAGTAAAATTATGGGATATAAAATGAAAGTCCCCCCAAATTGGAAGTATTTCTATATAATGATGACAAACTATTAGAACTGGAAATCAAGAAAACAAGTCCATTTATAAACCTTATAAAAGAAAAAATAGCTATGAATTTAGTAATGGAACTGAAAATTCTTTGAAAACTATACAGCCATGCACTGCGTAATATTTATGTTAACAATGGACAATATACATAATTATATTCACATAAAATTAAAACAAAACTGAAAAATTCCTATCATCAAATGATGCAGTTATTATTGCACTATAGTGCAATGCATTACATATTCATGAGCATTCTAGCATAAACAAAGTTACCAGTAAAAGTATACCACTTATGATCATACATAGTATGTAATAGTATACATGATAATCATCATAAACAAGGATATAACTGGCTTATGTATTTACTACACTATACCATTAGCTTAGAAAGGAATATTTTTTATAAAAATTGTTAGAAATGAAAAAGCCTCAGGCAAGTCCTTCAGGAAATGTTCCAGAAAATTCATTGTTATAGGAAATAACAATTCAAAGCACATTATTACCCTAGAAAGTTTTCCAGAGGGAGGTCTTGAACATAATGTATTTCCATGAAATTGTACAATTAACCTTTTTTGTAGCTGATACTAGTACAAAAATACAATTCATGTTTATTAATTAATACAGTGTCCTACTGACTTGCTAAAGTTATTTTACTTCAAATGTGTGTATTCTATGGAGCCTTCAAGGTTAACTATGAAAACATTGTCATCTGTGTGTTAAGATAGTTTTATTATTTTTTCAATAAACTTTTGCCTTCAATTTGTATGTCAAATAGTATCAAAAGATGATGCAAATAACTATGACAATTTCATATAAGATAGACTTCAGAGAAAAACTATACCTACACATAAAGAGGGTATTTTCTAATTAAAAAATGAATAGTTTACCATGATGAATTAGCTATAACAACTGTGTCAAAAGACTAAATTATAACACATTTATTATAAAGACTTATTTAGTTTTTACTTGCGATTTTAGAATTGATCCATAATTAACTCTAGAAGTTGAATGTGTGTTCCACTGGACAAAACAGAGGGTAGTCTTTGCAAGGTGGGACAAGGAAACAGAACAACTTGAAAAAGCATATTAGTTAGCATTAGGATACTATGGATCGCTGGTTTTATAAATGTTAAAGCAAAGGAGAATTCCTTATCATACTGTCTCAAGCAGACTAGGCTCTTTCTGATTTGTTTCTGTGTTCCATCTGTTTTCAGGAAAATCTAGTCTGGGGATCTACTTGCTTACATATATGTATACATATATATCTATGTGCGTATATGTATACAATATGTATGTACAGTCATGTACTGCATGACTTTGTTGTGATCAGTGACAGACCACATATATGATGGAGGTCCCACAAGGTTCTAAAAGAGATGAAAATCTCCCATTTCCTAGCGTTTTAGTCATTGTAATATTATAGTGCAATATATCAGTCACATGTTTGTGGTGATGCTGATGTGAAAATACCTAATACACTAACAGTCATATAAAAGCATAGTACATGGAATTATACATTGTAAATAATATGTATTAATCAACTATGTTACTCAATTATGCATTATTTTGTAATGCATACCATTATAAAATTTACCATTATTTTATAATGTATTCATTCAACTTTCAAAAAACATTTACTGTGAAACAGCATGCTAGTTACTACAATAGCAATTTCACATGTTTCATATTTTAGTATCTCTGACTACATCAAGGTCACATGGAGTGATTGATCTATACCATCTAGATTTATGTAAAAACATAGCACATGGAATTATACATAGCAAATAATATTTAATAATAGACTATATTACTTTTATGCATCTATTGTATTTGACCATTATTTTATAGTGTACCCATTCAACTTTAAAAAACAATTATTTACTGTGAAACATTGTGCCATGTTGCTCCAATAGCAGTTTCATGCATTTCATGTGTGTGGTATCTCCTGACTACATTAAGATCACATGGAGTGACTAATCTATACCATCTAGATTTATGTAAGCCATTTCATGATGTTTGCCCAATGAGGAAATCGTCTAATGATGCATTTCTCAGAATGTATCCACATTGTACAGCAGTACCTGACTGGTTGTATACATGAATGTGTACACGAATGTGTGTGTATGTGTGTGTTTTGAGATAAAACAAATGAATTAGTGAGTAGTTAATGCCAGGAATAAAATAATTTTTTTATCAATCATTTCAATTCAGAGTGAGATCATTTTGAAGTCAGCTTTTTGTTGCTGTGACTAAAATACCTGACAAGAACAGCTTAGAGGCAGGCAAGTTTATTTTGGCTCAGTTTCAGAGGTTCATTCCGAGTGGCCGATTCCATTGCTCTAGGTGTAAGCAGAACACCTTGTAATGTGAAACAGAATATCAAGGTGGAGGAAAGCTGCTCAGCTCATTGTAGACAGGAAGCAGAGAGAGAGAGAGAGAGAAAGGAGCCAGAGACAGTGACCGAATTCCTCTAGCCAAGTCCCACATGCTGGCAGCTGCCACCAAATAATCCATTCAAATTATCAATCTACCAAATGCTTTAACTCACCAATTGGGTCATAGTTCTCATAATCTATAATCATGTCACTTTTGAACATTCCTGCATTTTCACATGTGCTTTTAGAGGGACCATCTCATACAAGCCATACCATTCTGCTTCTGCTCCCAAAAGCTCATGTCCATCTCACAATGTAAAATGTATCCAGTCTATCTCTAAGATTGACTGTGGTCTTAACAGTTCCAGAACTGCCAAAATTTCCAGTCTAAAGTCTCTGAGACTAAAGGAAACCTCTTATCTGTGAATTCTGGTAAAAATCAAAAGCAAATTACATATATCCAATACACAATGGCAGAGTATAAACATTTCTGTTCCAAAAAAATGGAATAGGGGCTCAGAAAGAAGTGATGGAACTAAATCAAGACAAATTCAGCTGGGCTGATAGGAGGTCCTGCAGTTTCGTATCCTGTACCAGGGCGCATGGTGGTGACATGGGACCCAGAGGGCTTGGGACAGCCCTACCCCTTTGACCTTGCTGGCTGCAGCCTTTATGGCCTCTCTCTCTGGCTGACTGCACATCATTACGACAAGTCACAATGGTAACTTGTATCCTTACGTGTTGTAATGAAATAAGAGTTTACCCCTATGGACCTACTTCCTAAAATCATAACACTAGTTAAATTATGAAAAACAAAGAAAAAAAACATAAATTGAAGGACTTTCTGGAGAATATGTGACCTGAAAAGTATTCTTCAAAATTGCCAAGGTCATTAAAAAAAGAAAAGAAAAGAAAAGAAAATCTGAAAAGAGAGTCATATCCAAGAACAGCCTAGGGAAACATTAGAACTCAGCAAGGTGGGATTTACCACACAAGATCCTAAAACAGAATAAAAGACTGTAGGCGAAGTCATAGATACGAAGCCATACACATACAGCAAAACAGAAACAACAAGCAAAATAAAAGCAGTACAATACAGAGTTTAGCTAATAGTACAGTGGTGTTGTTATATTAGTTTTGTTTTTTTTTTAAGAGAGAGAGAGGATGACTTTTATTTACTTTTTCATCTGGCTTTTGTTTCGCTGACACTTAGCTGTGTATATGGTGTTTGGGTTTGAACCTGGATCCTTGCACATGTCAGACAAGTGCTCAAATAGATGAGCTACTGCTCTAGCCCTTGATACATTAGTTTTGAGAATTGTACCACAGTTGTGAAATCTCTTAATAACTGGAGCACCTATTCTACAGGAAGTAGAATAAATATTATTCTACCCCATGCACTTTGTAACTAGATTCAAAGTTTACTTTGAATTCATAAACACATTTTGTAATTAGTTATTCTTAATAATTTTATCTCTTAACTTCTTTATTTAGTTAACTGATATATATATATATATATCACCATTTCAGTGTTATAATACCATGTATTTTTTTCACATGAGATTTATGTTTTCATATGCTTTTTGCCTTGATATTTAGCATTGTGTCCTTACAATTTAAAGGACTCTATTAATCTTTTTTGTAAGGCAAGTCTAGTTATAATGAGTTCCATCAGTTCTTGCTTGTCTGGGAAATAATTTATATCTTCTTCATTTTTTAAAGGATGGTATTATTGATTAGCAGTGTTTTTCATTCAGTAGTTTGAATATATTACTCCAATCTCTTGAACTTTAATGTTTCTCCTGAGAAATTCACTGATTATCCACTGATTATCATATCACTAGATTATCTTGTTATACAATATGCATTCCTTTGAATATGACAAGTTGTTTTTCTCTTGCAATTTTCAAAATTCTTTTTTACATTTACCAATTTAAATTTAACAATGTACTATGGTTTAGAGATGAGGTGTCCCCTAAAAGATTGTGTGAGAAAATGCAAGAAGGTTTAGAGGTAAAACATTTGGGTCATGAGAGTTTTAACCTTATCAGTACATTAAATCCCTGATAGGATTCAACTTGGTAATAAGTATAGGCAGGTAAAGTGTAGATGCAGGAGCTAAGTACCTGTGGGTGTGTTTTGGTGTTGTGTATTTTGTCCTTGCTGAGTGGCGCTCCCTCACTGCTTCTTGGTGGTTAAGTCCTGGCCTGTTGCCCTCCATCACAGCCATCTGCCATGATGTCTGCCTCACCTCGGGGATGGAAATATAGAGCCAGCCATCTGTGGGCTGAGATCTCTGAAACTGTGATTGTCACATAAACTTTTCCTCCTCTAAAATTATTTTTGTCAGGTCTTTTGGTCACAGCAGCAAAAATGCTGACAAAACATTGTCTTGGTGTAAGCCTCTTTGTTTTCAATCTATTTGGGCTCTGTTGGGCTTGTGGAATCTGATTGTCTACCTCTCCTGATTTAGAATAGTTTCAATCAATCTTTCAATAGTGTTTTCATTAGTCTTTTTAGAGGGGTATGGTGAGACTAGTTCATCTGGTGCTCTGTGGCACTGGGTTGGCCACTGCTCAGCAGTTTCAGCTGGCAGAGGGGGAGTGGTCATAAACTCCAGCTCCAGGTAACTGCAGTAGCATGGACTCTGGTAGCATTAGCAGCTACATATAAGTAGGGACTTCCTTGGCCTCAGCACTGAAGATTATGAGGATCTGGAGCAGCAGTGACTCCAAGTCTAAGGAAGTACTCAGTGGTGAAAGCTGCTGAGGTTCTCTTGCTCTTTGTTTCCTTTATTAGAGAACTCATAGCCAAGGGGATTTTTCTTGGTACTGAGCTCTGCTAGTTTGGAGGATGTGGCAATTTAGGTAAAATGATCCTATTCTTCCTGCCTTTTTCTTCATGGTTCTTCCTCAGTTTTTCTCACATCAGAAATCGGACATCCAGTTTTCATTTGTGAATACTTGTTAAATCATTTCTTTTGTGGTATGAGGTGATGTCCAAAGTTTGTATCTGAAACATGACATATTCTATTATATCTAAATTAACAAATTTATTGCCATATGGCCATTCATAATAGCCCATTATCATCATTTTCACATTTTAAAAGTTTGTAGGGTCCAGAATGATCTTTTTCGTTCCTAATATTTGTAATTTCTGTATCTTCCCTTCCTTTCCCTGCCTAACTTCTTCATTTTGCTGATGATTCTAACTAATTAAAAGTTTATCAATTGTTTTTAATATTTTAAAAGAACCATGTTGGGTTTTATATCTTTACCTTTGTTCTTTTCTGAATTTTACTTTATTGATATCATTTACTTTTTATTTATTCTGCCATTTTTTTCCTTTGCAGTTAACTTCTTTGTTTAATGTAAAGAAACATTGAATTGCATTGCCATATAATAGAAGGTGTATAGCTTTATTAATATGTCTTTGGGAATATACATGTGACCTGGGAAAGAATATATATTTTGCAATGGCATGTCCTATAGAAGTTAGTTGGATCAAGTGGTTTGATAGCTTTATTTAAATTTTTTATATCCTTTTTTTTCTTATTTATTCTTTCAGGTAATTGTGGGTAAAATCTGAAGCTATAATCATGAATTTACCTACTTTATTATTTTGTTCTTTTGTGCTTTGTGTACTTTGAAACTCTTTTATTATATTCATGAAAGTTTTTATGACCTTTTTTACATTATAAAAAATGACTGAAATCTTTTGTTTTATATATTTTGTCTGATGTTATCATAGCTATACTAGATTTTTTGTCATTTGTATTGACATAAGTATATAATTTTGCAGTTTTATACTTTCAGCTTATCTTAGTTTCAGTATTGGAAAGGGATTCTTTCTTGGCAATACATATTCAGTTTTAATTTAAATCAATTTTAATGACTAGTTAACTAGATCATTTTTTTAAAGACAGAGGAACAGTGTGAGAGAGAGAAAAGAAAGAAAGAATCAATCAGTTTTACTTAGTTTTTCATGTAGCTTTCATTACTTTTAACTTTTTGTGTATATGGTACTGGGGTTTGAACCTGTATTCTTGCACATGCCAGGCAAGTGCATAACTACTGAGGGCTCCAGCCCTCAACTAGATCATTAAACTTGCTATCTTGTTTTCTGTAAATTCCATTTTTCCTTTTTCCCTATTATTTCTCTTTCAGACTTTTAGATTCAGTGTTTTCATCAAAGTGGTATTTTTTTTTTTAGAAAGAGGGACAGTGAGAGAGAGAGAGAAAGAAAGCAAGAAGCAATTTTTTAATTTAGTTTTTCATGTGACTTTCATTCCACTAATACTTTGTTGTGTACGTGGTACTGGGGTTTGAACGCGAGTACTTGTGCATGCCAGGCAAGCACCGTAACCACCGAGCAACTGCTCCAACCTCTAAGTGGTATTATCAAGAAAAAATTAACAGGAGTGCAGTAGGGTCTGGGATGGAAAGAAACATGCAAATTTTGTTTTTTACCGAAACAAAGTGTTTGTTCAGTAGGCCTATTGTATTTATTTTCTCCTGTTGAAGAGTCTTGCATTCATATATCTTAAAAATATAATTTAGAATATATAATTTGGGTATTTGTTTTAGTCAGTAACTAAAAGAACTGATGAAAACAATTTTAGGAGGAAAAATTTATTTGGGGGCTCATGGTTTCAGGGGCCTTAGTCCAAAGGTGGCCAGCTGCATTCCTCAGGGCTTGAGGTGACACTGAACATCATGGAGGAATAGTGAGATGGAGGCAAACAATTCAAAGCATGGCTAGGAAGCAGAGAGAGAAATTCCATGCCAGATACAAAATTTATGCTCCAAAGGCATGCCCCCAATGACCCGCCTTCTCACCACACTCTCCCTGCTTTCAGTTGCCAGTTAATCCCTATCAGGATTAACTCACTGATTGGATTAAGGTTTTTCTAACCCAATCATTTCACCACAGCCATACTACATGGTCACACATGAGATTTTGGGAACACCTCACGTTCAAACCATAGCATTATTCAATGAAGTGTTTTGAAAGAGCAACACAAATGTTATTTTATCAATCATATATTACTTCATTAGCATTATTAGCTAGTATAATTAACTAATTAATATTATTAACTATTTCATTATTTTTATTAACTGGTATTTTCCATTCTTAACAAGTCCTATTTTTTTTCTTTAAATAATATCATTTATGTATTAGAAGAGCAAATCCTGCAGATATGAAGGTCAGGAAACTTTTGGTATTTAGAAACTCCTGTATGTTCACTGGCACAGACCAGTGTGCTCACTTTGAGGAACAGCCTTTTGTCCAGAATGACTGCTACTACCATGGTTATATGGGAGGGGACCCAGAATTCCTGGTTAGCCTTAGCTCTTGTTCTGAGAGCTTTCAAGGAATACTAGAAATAGGTCACACTGCATATGAAATCAAGCCCATCATTTCTCCACATCTGAACATCTGGTATACAAGATGGACAGTGGGGAGACACAGTCCCCATCTGTGAGTTGTACACTAACAGAGGAGAATGGTGATTTTGTTCTGAGGCAAAGTTCCTACAAGAGCTAGTAGACACATAGATTTTCTGTTTAAATGGCAATGGCGATAGATAAAACATGATTCTTTTATTAGCAAAGAAACGTCTCATTTGTGCATGATGACATAATTCTTATTTTCTATCACATTAATATCATTTATATGCTGCTGGAAACAGGTGATTTGAACTGAAATTAAGATCTGGAATGAAGGAAACCCTTGTTTTCTAGTTAATATAATATTCAACTTCATAGAAGATTTTTGCAGAAGGAAGATAAGGAAAATTGAGGCCCACTATTTTAGTCAGCTTTTTTGCTGCTGTGACTAAAAGACCTGACAAGAACAATTTTAGTGGAGGAAAAGTTTATTTGCGGGTTCACGATTTCAGAGCTCTCAATCATAGATAGCAGTTTCCACTCCTTGGGGCTTGAGGTGAGCTTGAACATCATGGTGTAAAAATTTGGTGGAGGAAAGTGGCTGAGGGCATTGCAATCAGGAAGGAGAGAGAGAGAGGGAGAAAGGGGGGGGCGGAGAGAGAGATTGTACTTGTCAGATGCAAAATATCTATACCCCAAAGGCATGCCTATACTGACCCAGCTCCTCCAGTCACACTCCAACTACCTTCCATTATCATCCAGTTAATCCCTACCATGAGATTAAATCCCTGATTGGGTTAAGACTTCCATGCCCCAATCATTTCACCTCTAAGCCTTTTTTGCATTGTCTCACACATGAGCTTTTGGAGGATAGCTCACATTCAAACCATAATACCCTCGCTGCTCATGATGTTGCACATCTCTGTATTTCACAGATAACATGGATACCTTGGTTTAGTCAGCTTTAAGCAACATGTGTACATAATAAGAACTGGAGAATTGAAAGTTTCAGGGGTGATAATTATCCAGACTGTCAGTGATTTTGGCACATGAGATAGATTTTGGATTATCTCAAACTATGTAAATATTCACACAAAACCTGAAAAATGTATGCACATGAAATAGGTTCAGCAAAATTCGGCAATCATGTATGTTAAGACTTGGGGCATTGGTTTAAGAAAGAGCTGTGTGCCCAGTACACTAATTCCATGCTACGTCTTTACAGAGAAGCAGAGTGGGAATGGTGCAGTTGAAGAAGAGGAGTAGGGGTGTGCCTCTTTAAAGTTATGTGCAAAAGATCCATGTTGCTTTGAAAATTGAACCCTGAAACCTGGGGATCTTTGTTTCTCTGGGATATATTGCAAAGTCTGACAGTTCATGCCATCTAGCACAATGGGTAGAAAAAAGAACAAAGAATGGTCTGCCATAAAGGTCAATGGAACTTGGCCTACGTGTCCAGGACATGTGTGTGTGGGGCGGCACAGAATGTGATACCTTACCTGGGAAAGCATTTCTGATATGAAAAGAGATGTAATGACTGTGATCAACAGTGCAGGGAAATTTTTGGCAAAGAAGCTAAAAAGTATAAATTGGAGTTGCTACATGGCAATGAACATCTGAGGTGACCATTCTGGCCATTGCGACATAGGAGCTACTATTTATTTAAGATGCATCTGATACTTGGTATGAGAATTTGACAGCAATTCCCTTAATGAAAGACTATACAACTGTGTGCTGGACTCAAGTCAATGATCTCAACTGCTGGGGTACTGATTTCGATTTTGGGATGACCATAGCTCATATTGGTGAAGTGAAAGATGGTACAGAGTGTGACACAGAGCATTTGTGCAAAAGCAGAAAGTATGCTTCTACGTCACTTTTGGAAGTTGATTATTTCCCTAGAACCTGAAGTATGAATGGGATCTGCAGCAATAAACATCATTGCTAATGCAATTATGAGGGGGATCCAACAAACACCTGACCAGGCAGTGAGGCAGTGTGATAGTGGCCCAACCCAAGAAAAGAAAAATAGGTGTTCAAGACTTATTTGGTACTATTATTTTGGGTTCCTATTTGAGTTTGTTTTCTTGTTTGTTGATTTTATCTTTAAAAGAGAGAGGGGGGAAGGAGGGTCAGTGAGAGAGAGAGAATCAATTTTCTTAGTTTTTCATATGACTTTCACTTCTCTGACACTTCGTTGTGTACGTGGGGTGCTGGGGTACGAACCCGGATCCTCGCACATGCCAGGCAAGCAACGAAACTGCTGAGCCATTTCTCCAGCCCCTGATTTTATCTTCTGATGACACACAAAAAATAACAGAAGTCAGCTTTTTGTCACTGTGACCAAAAGACCTGGCAAGAACAATTTTAGAAAGGGAAAAATTTACTTGGAATTCAGAGTTTCAGAGGTCTCAGTCTAGACCTGGCCAACTCCATTATGTGTGCCTGAGGAGAGGCAGAGCATCAGGGGGCAGTGTGTGCAGGAGGAAAGCAGCTCAGGACATTGCAATCAGAAAGACAGAGAAAACTCTGCAGATGAGGGACAAAATATAAAGCCACAGGCCCATTCCTGGGGACCTACTTCTTCCAGCCATATCTTACCTTCCTAAAATTACTGCCCAGTTAATCCATATCAGTGAATCACAGAACTGATTAGGTTAAGGATCCCATGACCCAACCATTTCATCTCTAAACTTTCTTACATTGTCTCCCACGTGAGCTTTTGGGGGACACCTCATATGTAAACCACAACAACAAGACAGAAAAGCAAATACTCAACCTATATCTGAGAAAGGTGAGCAAAACACTCAACCTTTATGACGAGAAAGCAGAAAGTTAATATTTCAGAAAATAAACCCAGTCCTAAATATATTTTTCAGGTGTTAATTTTTAGTGTCTGGACATTGGAAATGTTATTGTGATTGTCAGAGACCATGAACAGAAACTCCGATTCCCTGTTGTATTTTGGAATCACAAACATTACCCTTTAAATTAAGGCAATTCCTAGTATACTCTTACATTTTGTTCTTTTAAGAAACCTTAATGATTTATTTTTCATGGAATTAATTTCCATGAAAGGTTATAGCATTATAGAGGATACATGTCTGTGTTTTAGTTTGCTGCTTCTCACTTCTAAATGTTCTCCCCGCTTTTACTCTGCCTTGGTATGTGGAGAAACAGCATTTATTTTTGACAATCCTCTATTAGTTTCTGCTAGGAGAGTTAGGAGACTTGAAACCGGAGGAAACTGAAAGCTGTTTCTGTCAGTGTTGCCTCAGTAACAGCTTTAACGTTGGCAGCAGGTGTAGTTTTAGATTTGCACATTATTAGTACTTTTAAAAGAAAAAAGCTTTAGATAAATTAAATTTAGTGGAATTCGTTTGAGCAAGAATGATTTATGAATCAGGCATCACTCAGAACCAGAGCTCCATCCAGCATCACAGGCAAGCAGTATTTATAGATTAAAAAAAAAAAAAAAAAAAAAGGAAGTATACAGAAAACTCTTGATTGGTTATAGCTGAGTATTTCCCCTATATGAGCATGGCATGATGAGGTTTCTGTCTTATATGGACATTGTCTAAGCAATTAGAAGTCTATGATTGGCTGGAGCTTGGCTGTGACTCAGCTATTTGTTACAGAAATATACATTTAAGTTAGGGATTAAAGTATAGAGGTGGCTTTAGGCCAAATTTAATTTACTGACTTGTACATTTAATACACTATTCTCCTTTCTCCATGCTTTAACTTTCCACAATTTTAGTCAACTATAGTTCAAAATTATTAAGTTGAAATTTAAGAAATAAACACAAATCTAAGTAGCATAGTGTTCTGAGAGGCATGATGAAATCTTGCTCCTCCTGCTCTTTCTCTCCAGGAATGTAAATTATCTCTTTCTTTATTTTTAAAATAAGCCTTCTATTTTTATTTACTTTTTTAATTTTCTAATTTTTTAAAATTTATTCATTTCATTCAGAATTAAAGTATTGCACCCAATGGCTTCTCGGGTGAATGAAGAGGAAGCTACATTGTTGATTCTCCTTCTAGATTCCTCCCTCTCCTCCCCCCCTGCCCTCCCTCTTGCCCATGCCTTTCTTCAATGTATTCCTGAATGCATATTATCTACCTGTTAGTCACCAGGCATCTTGGTTATCAGAACAACTATTGCATTACTGCAGTACTTGTGTTCAAGTAACCCTTACTTTAGTAATGGCTTAATAGGACAACTTGAGAGACCACATTCGCATAGCTATTATAGTATATAGTTAGAATTGATCTGTTTTATTAGTAGCTATTATTGTGCATTTATTACTGCACAATTAGTTTATTAATTGTTATAGGTGTGTATATTGGGAGAAATATAGCATGCTTAGAGTTTAGTACTATCTATAGCCACAGAAATGGCTGGAGAGTTTGGGAAAGTATTCTTTGCATATCAATGAGGATTACTGCAACCCTCAAAACTAGACTAGAGAAACCAGCAGACTAGCAAACACCTCACAATCAGAGTTTGAAGTTCCAGGTGTTTGAGCTCCCAGGGGTTTCAGCACCAAGTTGACTATGTCCTCTTCTCAACCATTGGGGATCTAGAGCCATAGGACCTATTCCAAAAAAATGGGTTTGAATAATCTCAACCTCTTCACGTTGATCTCCAATCCTAGTGGTGATAGTGATATCCTGTTAGTATCCTGTGGTAACCTTGGTGGTATGGTGTCATATTTTGTGACTGAACTCATAGTGATAATATAGTGCTTACCATGGTAGAATGGAAAACACAGGAAGGATCTAGATATCAGAAAGCTTTGAAATTTCCTCACTACTGCTCTTTCCCCTGTAGGGGAAATGATTTCCACTTAGAATTTCCTCAAACTCTGTAAAGAAAGGATAATAATATTTGCCACTCAACTCCACAGCTTTGGATGCAAGATAGGATAAAGAAAATATTTACAAATCTATATAGGTTATAAGAAGTCTTTGAAGACTTTCTTCAGGGGAAAAAAAAGACCTAGAAAATGTCACTGAACTTTAAAAATCATATTTTAAAGTCATCAGAGGGCTGTGGTAAAAAGGAAGACTAGATGAACTTAAATTTTCAGGCATGGAAAATAATTCTCAAATTAGTTGGGTATTGACAGCCATTTTTTGCCTCTAGATCATTTGCTGAAGAGAAGTGAATTAACAGTTTTAATCCAGTCAGAGAAAAGGACCTCTTTTGAGAGACACAGAAACTTCAATCCTCTTGGTTATCACACAAGATTAGATTCATAAATCAAACATTTGAGGGCCTTCACTTCATAATTATTTTTCTTTAAGTCATATTTGCTGAATTAGAGAACTTTGTGGGACACTGGTAACCTAGTCTAAAATTTTGAAAAGGTACAGTATTTTAAAGTCATCATATTCTGAACATAGGACATAGGAAGTTGACTGGTCTCCCACAAATGCTCTGTCTTTCCACTGACACTTACATGATATTGAATTTGCATCAGGCAAGAGACTGGAGAGTTGGGCTGTGAACATTTGGGTAACAGAAATTAACCCCCACAATCTTTCTGAATTGAGGAAAAATATTTATATGGAATCCCAAATGAAACAGGCCCACACTTAAGCAATGTAAGTAAAGGAAAATTAACTCAAGAGTTATTTAAAAACTCACAGCTGACCTCGCTCAATCCATGACTGGTTTACACAATGGGCTCCTCAGCCTACCTTTCTAACAGAGGCACAGGGAAAAACCTCTTACGCTTCCCGCTGGAGCTTCTATGGTAATTTTATAATACAGTTGCATGGTTGCCATAAAATATGCTCCGTTCAGTCTAAGAGTGAAAGAAATTAGGACCTATTGTTGGAGAATTAAAAAAACAAGGAGGAGGAAATAAAAGGAAGGGAAAATAGTTAAGTAGTGTCAAGATGACCCAGACAGTGGAGGAGGAATACATGGAGAAATGATTCTGATTAGTACATTTTTAAATAGGAGTAGAATGTACAAAACATAAGGAAGGATGCCAAATATCCTCAGTTAATTTGCATTTACCAAATGTATCTTTTAGAACTAAAACTTGTATTATAACAGCTCAGATTGTTTGAACAGTAGGTTAGACAAATCAGGTTACAGAATTGCTTAACCAGAAGACATATAGATAGAAAAAAATCCCCACTGAAGCAAATAGGGAAAAAATGCATAAAGGCAAGAAGGTAAGAGGTTTATGGATTATATAAAAACTTCTAACATCACTAATATTAGAATCTCCAAGAATTCAGAAAGAGAAAACTAAGCAGAAGTAACTTTTGAAGACCTATTTTTTGGGCATTTTTTAAAAAGGGAAGAAAGATTTCAACCTACTGCTTATAGTGGGTGTCATATTTCTCAGAGGGACTTCCAGTTTTTCTTTTTCTTGTTTTTTTTTCTCCAGATTACATCCTCCTGGCTGTGACTTTGAACCCCAGCACAGTATATATAACTAAGTGTCAGGGCATATTGAAGGCCACATGAAAAACTAAATAAAATTGATTCTCTCTCTCACTGTCCCTCTCTTTAAAAAAATAATAATAGTGTTTCTATTTCAAAAAATACCATTAATAGAATGGCACCACACTCCATTCCACACTCTACCTTTACTTGTGCTGATCCTTTTTCCAGTGGGCCTGTTCAGAAGTCCATGCAGATCCCATAGCTGGTACAGCACTTTCAGCACTGGAGGGCACCCTAGGTCTGGGTTCGCTGCAGTCCTCTAGAGTTCTGAGGCTGACATTGTGTCCCAAATGAAATGGGCATGGGCAAGAACCAAGGAGTATAAACAGGTTGTGTGGGAAATGTGACTGGGACTGAAATCCAGAAGCCTGTGCCATTGTCCCAGAAGGGACAGCAGTTCCTCACACAGAGGAGACACTTTATCATCTGCAAGTGAAAGGGCTGGAGCCAAGACTGGGCATTATTATCTTCTGTGTGACAGAGCCCAGTGAACTTGTGTTGAGGCATCTGTGCATTTCCTAGTAATTTCCTGAACAGGCAGAATAATTCCCTATCTGCAGCAAGAGTGGCAGGAGATGGGAATGGGCCTCCTCAGGAGCTACTATGGAATAGAGACTGATAACATGTCTTCGTGTCCTTAGTGATCATGTGTTTCCCAACTATTCCCTGCACAAGCAGGATAAGTTTTCCAACGAGTAACAGGGGTCAAAGATAAGACTGAGCCCTCTCAGGATCTGCTGTGGGTCAGAGACTGGCAAATTCATCAGAAAGGCTCAGTGGGAGGTCATTCCAGTGCAGTAAGCAGTGTGCAAGTCTCACCCTGGGACCTTGTGCCAGCTGTAATAAGCTGGTACCACAGCTGGGATGAGGTATGGCTAGAGCTGAATTAACAGCATAACTTTCAGGTTCATTTATAAGATTGATGGTGGTGGCAGACAAGCCTTTCTTCCAAGGCACAACTGCACATGATTTCTTATAGACAAGCATTTTGGGAAATAGGGTTATTTCCAAGGTTGAACCTGAGAGCAGAATAAACACGTCTTCCACCAAGTTGTTGAACTGCACTCTCAAAATGACCTTCCCAGATCTTGGGCTCCACAGAGGTGTCATAATCACCTACCTGAGTCTTTCGGCTCTTGAAGAGAAAATGATCTGTGGATAGATATGGAATTATTGTGGTTGTCAGTGCATATATCAGTAGACGACCTTCTATTCTGCCATCTTGCTAGTGTTTTTTCTTAATGTGTATAATGATATAAATTTCCCTCTAAAGACTGCTTTTGCAGCATTTCCTAAGTTTTATATTGTATTATAGTTTAGTCATTAAATGTCACCTGAAGGCCATATGTTGAAGGCTTGGTTCCCAGCTGGTGGCACTACATGGAGATGCTGGAAACTTCAGAAGGTGCGGCCTGGTTAGAAGAAGCAGGTCATTGATTTTTATTTCCTTTCCGGTAACTATATTCCTTTTGATTTTCTGTCTTGACCGATCATGTACTGATGTGTGATGGTGGTGAGGGTGTTGAATTCTCTTTAATGGATTTGTCTCTTTTTCCTTTCAGTTGTGTAGTGTTATCTTCAAGTAGTTTGATATTTTGTGGTTAGGTGCATACAAGGTAGGATTGAATTCTTGGAGAACTGACCTTTTTATCATTATGCACCGTCCTTCTTTATCCATGGCAATGTTAGTTCCTCAGAAATCTGCTTTTTCTAAAATATATCCACTCCAGCTTTCTTCTGATGAGCATTAGCATTGTATTCTTCATTGATGTAAAGTTGGACTATCAGAATCTTTATATTTTGTAGACAGGATATGTTTGCATTTGTATTTTGAGACAATTTGATAATATCTTTGTAATGTATTTGTTACAATATTCCTTTTCAAGGTGATTATTGACACAATTGGATTGCAATCTACTATTTTTATTTATGTGCTTTTTCTTTATCATGTTTGCTGTTTTGTTACTTTTATCCTACCTTTTCCTAACTTGTCTGATTTTTCTTAAACATTTTATATTATTCCATTTTATTTGGTATATAAAATCTTCTTATTTAACTTGATTCTTTTACAGGTATGTGTACCATAAGAATAATCCATTGATTAAGGAAATAATCACAATGAAAATTAGTCAATATTTCAAACTCCCTCTGGGCATGTAATATGTGCACAGAGCTTTCTGTATTTGTTATGATATTATTCTAAAAATGTCTATTTGGTCATACAGAATTATAAAGGGTTAAAAATATTTATTTCTTTAATAATTGTTCTCTCTGCTGGTATCCATACTTTTTTATTGAATAGAAGTACCACATTTTTGGTTAGTCATTCTCCAGGTGATAAACAATGGATTGCTTAAGGTGTTGACCATTATGTGAGATGTCCCCATGATCATCAAGTATATATCTCTAAGTGGGCATGACTTTATTTCTTATAATCATATGTAAAGATATGTTCCAATTTTGACAAAAACTGTAACCCTCTTTTCCAAAGTATCTACAAGGTACTGTATTCTCATAAGCAATGAGTTTAAATTGTTTATTTATTCACATGCTTACCAAAAGTCAGTATTGCCTTTATTTTGTTATTAGAGCTTTTCCAGTGGATTGAGTAGTATTTCTTTATGGAATAAATTTGCAATCCTCCAATGACTAACAATGTTGAGAATCTTGCCATGTGCCTATGAGCCACTTTTATATCTTTACTACATGTATGTACAAATCTTCTACCATTTTACTGGTGCTTTGTCTTCTTATTATCAGGTTATAAGAATTATTATACATTTTGAGTACAAGTCCTTCATAGATATGCTATCTTCAAATATTATCTCCCACTCTATAGGCTTGCTATTTTTGTTTCTTTTATTTTTATTTCATTTTTTTTTTAAAGAGAGAAGGACAGTGAGATAGAGACAGAGACAGATAGCATCCATTTTTATTGAGTTTTTCACATGGCTTTTGCTGCTCTGACGCTTAGTTGTGTACATGGGTGCTGAGATTTGAACCCATGTACTTGCGCATGCTGGGCAAGCGCCGTAACAACTGAGCCAGTGCTCCCGCCCCTTTTTGTTTCTTTTAAACACAAAGATTTTAATTTTGATGAGCTCCAGTTTCCTATTTTCTTTTATTATGTGAATCATATTTTGAGGCATATCTAAAATTCTTTCCCCAACCCCCTTGAAGTACATGTGCTCTACTAGGGCACTAGGGGTGAGAGGAGTGGGGATCATTAGCATTAGACAGGAAATTTAAATAGATGAATAAATTAATAAATATTTTTTAAGAAGGGAAAACTAATTAAACAGATTAATGGCTAAAAATAAGAGGTAAGGATTCAGTGCTCATTGTGCGTAGAAGAAAATTACTTAAAGATGAGCTAATTTTTCCTAAAATAAACACATACAAGATGCATATTCAAATTCACTCCAAAATAACAACCAAACAAATTTGCAGATGAAATTGAGTTCAATGGGAATCAGCAGGGTTTACTAATGAAGATGGCATTTGGTATAGATTTGAACATTGGGATAATCAAGTCTCAAAAAGATTACACGTTTGACTATACATACTTATCTTAAATCTCGAACATGAGACATTAAAATGTATTAATATGTTACATATTGAAAAAAGTAGAAAGGAAAAATTAAAGGCAGAAACTAAAATAATGAAATGTCTGTAAAGGACAGTAGTGAAGGCTTCTCTTCCAAAATGTGACATCTAAATTGTCTTTAATAATAGAACTATATTATCTCACTTATCAAGGAAATCTCTGTTAAATTGTGTAAACTGTGAATCCAGAAACCTGGCTTAAAGTGGAATGACATGATATTTTCTTTGAACTAGATATGTCAAATATCTGGTTCATCTAACCATTAACTGTATAATCAGAAAAGGAAAACCACCCCACATTTGACCTAGAATAACTCATTGTGTGCTTTTAGGGAGATAAGAGAAGAAGAAACTATGAATATAAAGCAAGATTGAATGCTTTCCTATTTGAATACAAGAGAACACTATGGGACACAGTTACCTATGTAAATGGAAAATGATTTTGTTTTCCTTTTATGACTCTTTGAAGAAAAATTAATGCCACTTTCAGTGGAAATAAACAAATGAATGAACAAGTACTAAAAAGTTGCCCTGTTTTATATTTGCATTCATTTAAATTCCTTAATTTTATTCTTCCTATCCTTCAAGAGAAAAGTAAAAAAGTTCAGTTGTACATATCATGTGTATAGGTTGAAATGCCACAGGCATTCACTGTGCATTATTACTGCATATTACTTTTCTGCCTTTCTATACACGATTTCCTTGGAAAATACCCAGAGAAGCAAACAAGCTTTCTCCTCATGTATTGATTATTTTATTACGTTTTTTTTTTGCCATTTCTATTTTCAACACACTGTAATAGACATTAGACAATTCTTCTAACTGTGCTTCTTTTCAAGATATTTCCATTGTGATATATCTTACGTAGAAATATGAAGTTCTTACCTATTTAGGTCAGGATGAATTTAACATGCTTTAGTTTATGTCCAAAAATGCAGTGAGGCCAGCGTCACATCACTCAACTAATAACCTCTAAATAGTCCTGCGCCTTCTCCTTAGTGTCTCATTTGTCGTTCAATGATTCCTCCTTTTCTTTTCTTTTTTTTTTAAAGAGAGAAGGACAGTGAGAGGGAGAGAGAAAGTGAGAATCAATTTTTTATTTAGTTTTTCATGTGGTCTTCATTTTTTCAGACACTTCATTGTGTAAGTGGTGCTGGGGTTTGAACTTGCATCCCTGCACATGAGAGGCAAGCACTGAAACTGCTGAGCCACCACTCCAGTCCTCAATGATTCTCCTCAACCAGAACCTTCTTTCCATACCCTCTGTACTGATATTTATTCTCAAACATTATTCTATCAAAGTTAAGCACAGATCATTCCCATTCCATGAAGTTCCCTCAACATCTGTACTTGTCATTCAGTAACAAATCTGATTTCAGTGTATATTTACTTGTTTTTGTTTTTTCCAGAGATATTAATTACAAATATTTAAAGAAATGTTTTAATTTTTTATTTATATATCATAAACTAGGAAAATATACTGATTATATTATATATACCTAGTATACATAATACATGTATATATAATATTATACCTAATTTCCAATCAGGAAATGATACCTATATGTAAATAACTCCAAATTCATATTTTTAACAGGAGGTGCTGAAACTGTGCTAGAGCTATAGAATCTCCCCATTTTATAAACCATGGCTTTGTGTTCAGGATACTCAGTGCTTTGCATACAGTGACAGTGAGACTAGTAATAGTAGCAATGACAATAGACAATGACTGTGCTAAAAATGTTGAACATAAGTCGGGTATTAACTCTTTTTTGAAAAAACAGTTCAGAGATTGTTTTTTTGACATGATTATGCCATCGATTCATAGGAAATAGGTTCCAGCTGCTCAGGCTCTTTGCTATTGGTTCTCACAAAGTGTGCTTCTCTGAGCAGAGGTGACTGATGCCTCAGTTGAACTCAGATAACATTTCTCTTTCGCTTACTTCTTTTTTTATGGTGGATTTCAGGAAACTAGGTTCTTAAGAGAACTCAATCTGCACATTAATTCTCTTCCTGCAAATGTTGCCCTTAACTTGTTCACAGCAATGCCAAGAGCATGCTGGGTAACATTGTACTGTAGACTCCTCCAATATTGGCATGACACATTTGTGGGGCATCCTTTGCTGAAAAGCACAGATTCAATCATAATACCTAATAAAATTCCAGTGAGGGGCTGGAGCAGTCACTCAGTGGTTATGGCACTTGCCTGGCATGTTCAAGGACCAGGGTTCAAACCCCAGCACCATGTACACAACAAAGTGTCAGAGAAACAAAACCTGGATGAAAACATAAATAAATTTGATTCTCTCTCCCTCTCTCTCTCTCCCTCTCCCTCTCTCTTAAAAAATTCCAATGAAATTTTTCATAGAAATAGCAAATGCCATCCTAAATTTCTTATTAAAACAAAATACCCTGAATAGATAAAGCAATATTGAGGAAATACAACCAAAACAACAAATCAAAACAAACAAAAAACTCTTAGAGTCTTCATACTCCCTGATTCCAAAGTATAGTACAAGCCACTGGAATCACAGCAGCACCATACTGGTTTAAAAACAGAAACACAAACCAATGCAACAGAATAGATAGCCCAGAAATAAATCTACTCATTTTTAAGCAATTTATTTTCAATAAAGGTAACAGGAACACACAATAGGGAAAGTATAGTCTGTTCAATAAATGGAATGGGAAAACTAGATATCCATATGTATTTATATCCTTATTTCACATCATATAAAAGATGAACTCAAAGTGGATTAAAGACTTAAAAATAAAACTTGAAACCATGAAACTACTAGAAGAAAATTTAGGGGAAGATATCCATGATATTGGTCTAAGCAATTATTACTTTTATTTTTTGTTTTGGAATTGACTGCAAAAGCATAGTAATAAAAGAATAAATAAACAGGATTACATCAAACTACAAAGCTTCTGCATAGCCAAAGAAAAAATCAGTACATTGAAGAGATAACCTACAGAAAAGAAGAAAATAAACGTTAAACATACGTATTATAAGGGGTTAATATATAAAATCTATAAGAAATTCAACTCAATAAGAAAACAAACATATTAAAAAGAGTCAAGGGTACTGAAGAGACACTTCAAAAGAAGACATGCACATGGCCAACAGTTCTATGAAAATATGTTTGATATTACTCATCATCAGGGAAATGAAGTCAAGTCACAATGAGATATTACCTCACAACTCTTAGAATACTACTGTTAGAAAGATAAAAGATAAATGTTGATGAGGATATGAAGAAATGGGAATGCCAGTACACTATTAGTCAGAATAAAAATTCTCATACCATTATGAGAAACTGTATAAATGTTCCTCAAAAACTTAAAGTAAAATTACCATTTGACTAAAAGTGAAACTACCATTTGATCCAGCAATCTATCTTTTGAATATGTATCACAAGGAAATTAGAGAGACATGCATTCCCATGTTCATTAGTACATTATTCACAACAGCCAACAGGCAAGATATGGAATCAACCTAAGTGCCAACCAACAGATGAATGGATAAAGATGTAAATATATATATATATTTTATATATATATATATTGCTATTTATAATTTATATATAGTAATATATAATTTATATTTATACTATATATAATTTATATATAGTATATATATTACATATATGTATGTAATATATATATATATATATATATATATATATATAATTAGCAAATACTAATCAACCTGAAAAATAAAGGGAAATATTGTCATTTGGGAGAACATGGATGAACATGGAATTCATTATGCTAAGTTAAGTAAGCTAGGTGCAAAAAGGCAAATAATCTCACTGGATTCTACTAAAAGAAAATTCATAGAAATAGTTAGAATCATGGTCACCAGGGTCTAGGGTCTAGGCCTCAGCAGATATTGTCAATGGATATAAATTTGAGTTAGGAGGAATACCTTAAGGAAAAACATTGTCATGATGACTCTCATTAACAATATATTGTATACTTGAAAACTGCTACCATAATAGGTTTCAAATCTTCTCATCACACAAAACATGAGAAAAAAATAAACACAAAGGTAACGCATATGTTAATTAGCCTGATTTAGCCATTCCACAATGTATGCATGCATAGATTGAAATATCACATATTATACCATAAGTATATCCAAATTTTGTCATTCGGAATAAGTACTTAAAAAATGAAACGATTTTTCCAAGGCTTTTGTAATGTATTTGAAGATTTACAAGAAATATAAATATAGAAGATGAAAATGAGTTTTAATTGGCAATACGTAAAATATGAGATACTTGGTTTTATATAAGTCTTAAAAAAACATTGGTGAAAACTTCTGGAATCAAATGTGATCTCTAACTGTTCACTTCTTATAGATCACAGTTCACCCAAGAAATCTATTATGATGAAGATTATAAATGTGACTGCCCCTTGGAATTGTTCTACCAAAGAAGGTTGATGGTAGCTTAAAATGTATCAAATTCCACTTCTCTGCAAATCCGGGTGCAGTTTTATTTTCTGCCACAATTGAAGTGCAGTTTAGATGTTCAGAGTCCTTTGACTCTGATGCAAAGAGACTGGTCCTTTACCAACCACACAAAATGTCAAGATCGCCTTTTTATATTCCATTTCTTCTAAGCTAAATACTTCCATCTCCAGTAGATCAATTTGTACTGTAACGTGCTTTTTTTGTCTTTAAGTTAGGGTATTTGTTTTGAGTAGTTCTGGGTGTTTTTTTGGTTGTTGTTGCTTCTTTGTTTCAACCTATTATTTTATAATAAGCAATTTTATATATTCTGGATAATAACATTGATTTAAGTGTCTGACTCACTAGGATTCTTGTTAAACACAATGTAGTTGATTTTGTCTCATTTTGGCAATGTCTAATTTAGGGTGAGAGTACTGGTGTACTGAAGGATTACAGTTTTCATGGTAACTTCAGCTACCTTTCTCATTGAAAAATTTAAACTTTAAAATTTTTATCAAGCTTGAAGAAAAATAGTTTCAGTTGGGTAATAGAAACTTCTAGGATGTGCATGTTGCCAATAATATCTCAAAATAAAAAATAAGTTTTATAGGAAATATTACAATATCACATTTCATGTCTCCTAATACTATGGTATGATCTGATTTCCTAGAATGAAAGCCTATGGTAGGAATTCTATTTCAAGTGTTTTACTAAGATGATGCTTTGAGAGAAAATAGTTATTAAACAAAGGAAACAGGATAAGAAAGGAGAAAGATGAAAAAGAATGTGTTTTGTTGGAACTTGAATACATCCACACAGGGACTTTTAGAGCCTGGCATTTACCGTTAAGCAATTCTCATGTTTAGGCAAGAAGAATGACCTTTTGTTTTCTAACTCCAGACATTAGCATGCCTTTAAATATTTATGCAGTACTTATACAACCAACAAAATAATTACTAATAAAAAACTGTCCCCAATATAATGTCTATTGCACTACATTTAGTTAAACCTATAATATATGACCATAATGACATTAGGGAACAAAGTGGATATGTTTGCCTAAAGCATTAATTCAATGTATATTTATAAGTTTCCAGCTTCATATAGGAAAACAGAAAGCAAAACAAAATAAATCCATATTAGGCTAGCCTAATCCAATATAGAGGATGCCTATAAATACCTATAAAATTTCATTTAACAACTACAAAATTGCTCATTTTAAGTTTTTATAGATGTCTGTATAGGATGATGGGACATAATGGGTTAAAGAAAGCCAAGGGGAAATTTTTATAATCTACTGATTTCTCTAATTCATATATTATTACATTTTAGCTTAGTCATTGTGTTTCCAAATAAGAATATAAAAGTTTTCTCCTGATCAACAATTTGGTTTTGAATTGCTGGATTTCAAATAAATTACATATGTTCTCTTCTTAAGCCAGATACTTCTAAGTAGAAACATAAAATTATTCAGATACTTTTATATGTATATTAGTCTCCTTTTCATTACTATCATGAAATACCAGAAACAGGATACTTATGAAGAAAAATGGTTCACAGTTCAGGAGATTTGAGGCGCCTGCACTGGCTGGGCTTCAGTGAGGACCTCATGGCCAATGACATGACACTGAGAGGGTCTGTGTGGGATCAAATTGATGCTGGTTTGGTGGATATTGGGTTTGTGTCCTCTTGGAGTTGAAGAATGAAACCGAGGGACACTGAGGCAAATGAGCCAACAGTTTATTTAAGAAAGGATAGACCTTGGCCAGTGAGAAAGATGGTCTATTATCATGTGTTAAATCCAGATAAGACATAATGCTATATAACATAATACTTTTTTAGAGATATTGTGGGAAGGGGAAGGGAGGGATAAGGGTGGGTAGTTGGGGGGGCACTCCTGGGGGTAATTCTAATATCCAGAAACTATACACATTTTATATTATTTTGTTAAAATTGTGTATGGTTGTTCAATAATAAATTTCTCAATTAAAAAAACAAGAAAAAAAGAAGAAAGGATAGAAAGAAAAGACTTCTCCAGAAGGGAGTCTTGGAGCCCAGAACTCAAAGTGAGGGTCAGGCTCATCTTTTTTGTAGTCTCTCAAAATTCTCCCCCTTTGATTAATAATTGCCTTCCCTCTGGCATGCCTGGGGGCAGGACTCAGAAGCTCTGGTCTGATCTAGTCTTTTGTCCTGGGTCCACAAGTACTTTTATCAACAGAGGAGATGGCCATGTTCGAAGCACCTTTGTTAGCAGAGGGCTTTGTTAGCACAGGAGTTGTAACTGACTGTCAGTCAATTTCCTCCTTACTCACCCCTACATTCTGCCTAAACTGACTGCCTCACATTTCCCCTCTCTCGTTGATGATCACTTCTCTAGGCATGAAGCCTCTTCTGGTAGCGCCAAATTCATGCTCTTACAACTTTCTCTCTCAAGAACTCATTCTAGGAATCCAGTATATCATATTATAATTTCTATGATGCCATCTTTGTCTTTATCCTGTAATTTAATTTATGTATTTATTCTCTCATTTTTCCAATTAATAAAACTATTTATATTAGTAATTAGATTTCTTTTCCTTGTAAGGCTAAAGTAAGTGCTGACAACTCTGTTAAAATAGCATTTTA
>PVKS010007444.1:0-49877 GCA_004027875.1 Aplodontia rufa
TTTATACACATTTTATATTATTTTGTTAAAATCGTGTAAGGTTGTTCAAAAAAAAAAATGTAACATGGAGGAGAGACAGCCTGTTCAATAAATGATGCTGGACAAACTGGACAGCCACTTGCAGAAAAGTGAAATTAGATCCTTACCTCTCACCTTGCACAAAAATCAAATCTAAATGGATCAAGGAATTAGGAATTAAACCAGCTATCATACAACTGTTAAAAGAAAAATTAGGACCAACACTCCATTATATGGGAGTTGGCAACGACTTCCTCAACAAGACTCCCAAAAGGAAAGAAAGTTAAGAATTAATGAGTGGGATGCCATTAAATTAAAAAGCTTTTGCCCAGCCAAGGAATTAGTCAAAACAGTCAAGAGACAACCTATAGAATGGGAGAGAATCATGGCTTGTGATCCCTCTGACAGAGGACTAATATCCAAAATTTATAAAGAACTCAAAAAACTCAGTAACAAAAACAAACAATCCAATCAATAAATGGGGCAGAGAGGTAAATAGAAACTTCTCAACAGAGGAAACTGAGCAAGCCAATGAATACATGAGAAAGTGTTCTAAATCACTAGCAATCAGAGAAATGCAAATCAAAATTACCTTAAGACTTCACCTCACTCCAGTCAGACTGGCAAAGATGAAGAATACAAACAATAACAAATGCTGGAGGGATTGTGGGGAGATAGGAACACTAGCACACTGTTGGTGGAATTTCAGACTGGTACAGCCGCTCTGGAAACAGTGTGCAGACTCCTCAAAAATTAGGGTTGGATCTACCATATGACCAGGCTATCCCTCTTCTGGGTATTTTCCCAGAGGAGTTAGAATCAGCACATTACAGCGACACAGCAAAATCTATGTTTATAGCAGCTCAATTTACAATAGCTAAATTATGGAATCAATCCCTTACCGGAATATATATATACATACACAATGGAGTTCTACTCAGGTATTAGAAACAATGATATTGCATTCATTGAAGGTAAATGGATGTGATGGAAAAAATCATGCTAAGCAAAGTTAGCCAAACCCAGAGAGTCAAGGGCTAAATGTTTTCTCTTATTTGTGGAGGCTGGACCTATACCCAGGCTTGGGGGAAAAGTAGACAAACTCATGTATTAAAACTATAAAACAAAAATGCAATATGTCAATATGTATGAGATACAGTTACAAGATACTACATAAGATATTTTAATAAGATATTTAATAATGGTGCATACCATTATAAAAATGTAAATGTTTAATCCTATTGTCAAATATATCAAAAAATAACAATGGCTGATAGGAAGGGAAGAGAAAGGGAAATGTTGGAACTGAGATTAAGGCAAGGTACATTCCAAGTTTTTATAAGTATGTCACTGTATATACTATAGTCATGTATATAAAAAAAATGTTCTTCATAGGTATAAGAATTAGGTCACTGTACTTGGGTATTTTAGGAAAAATATAGGAACCAGAAGAGAGACAAGGGATTGAGGGATGGGAGGAGGGAGGTAGATGGATATGGGGGTTGGGGGGCATACTGACCAAATTGTATTGCTGTATGTGTGTATCTATGAATATGTGACAATAAATCCCATCATTATGTGCAACTATAATGCACTAATAAGTTTTTTTTTTTAAATTTGATAATAACACCTGCAAAAAAAAAAAAAAAAAGAATTCTGCTGGGTCTGGAGTGGTGGCTCAGCAGTTATGTTTGCCTGGCATGCTGGAGGATGCTGTTCGAACCCATCACCATGTATACAATGAAGCCATGTGAAAAACTAAATAAAATTGATTCTATCTTTCTCTCTCTCTCACTGTCCCTCACTCTCTTTAAAGAAAAAAATTCTGCTTATGTACACCGTAATGAATGTAATGAATATTCAGTTGTAATTACATTTTCCCAGAATTTAGCATTAAATAATATGTGGGAAAGAAGGTGGTTGGAATGAAAGTGAAGCCTAAAGACTCATACTGAACTAAATCTTTGCATTTCTTTTTATTTTCCTATTTGTAAATACATATGTTTATAATTTCAAGATCCATCCTATAGGGGCTGGAGCAGTGGCTCAGCGGTATTGTGCATGCCAGGCAACCCGGGTTTGAACCCCAGCAATACATACACGGCTAAGTGTCAGAGTGGCAAAAAACCAGATGAGAAATTAAAAGAGTTGATTCTCTCTCTCTCTCTAAGAAAAAAAAAAAAGATCCATCCTATAAACCACAGAGTGAGAGATTTCTTTTTCTCTTTTTTTTTAAGATTATTTGGGAATAGTGATAGAGTATACCTACTCTTGGGACCCTTGAGGATTAGATACAACCCATACAGGTACTTCTGAAAGTCACTAGTGAGTCTCGGAAAAATAAATGGAGGGAAGGTAACAAATTGGGAATGTGCTGAGTCTACAGAGAAATAAATGGTCAGTGCATGATCTCTCTCTTCACAAAGATAAATTCACTACAGAGCACAGATAAAAGTTATTTGTCTAGGTTACATGTTTGGGGGAGTATAGATCAATTGGAAGAAATCATTATTCTTGAGGCTTGAAGAAAAATATTGGTAATAAGTTTGTCTGGAACTTTTTGAGGAGAAAAAAGAAATCTAGTGAAGAGCAGTGTATATTTTTTTTCTCTGTGTGAAAGGGGACAAAAAGGGTTAAACCCAAGGTGCAGAAATATATCATGTCAGAATTAAAAAATGACTTATACTGTACATACCAGAGAATGCACAAATCATCTTGTTTGACAGGTGGTATTTTTACTTCTTCAGTTGACTTAGGGGCTTTAGAATCATTATAGTTTTGGAAAGTAATATAAAGTCTGAGTCATCAGGTCATTCAGTTTTCCTGATTACATCAACTCATTGGGTTATTGAGGAATGAAAGAAACCCATTATCAAAAGTGTCATCTTGATTATACGGATTAAAGAAAATGAATCCAACTTATGAGAATTAGTTTTCACAATCTGTTAAAATTGACTAGAAGTTTAAAAACTGTAGAGCAGGAGTAATTAAAATTTTATCATTTTTGAAATGCAGAGATTAAAGGAATATTATATGGAAAATATAAACAGTTGAACAAATCCACATAGGATTTTTTTGGTTTTTTGGGTTTTGGGGGTGGTTTTTGGTACCAGGGATAGATCATACGGACATTTAACTACTGAGCCACATCGCCAGCCCTTTTTTGGACTAACAGTCCTGTCTCAGCTTCCTGAGTTGCTGGGATTACAGGTATGTGCCACCACACCCGGGCCCATGCAGGTTTTTAAAAAACTATTCTTGAAGTGTACTGTACAGATCATAAAACTCACCTGTTTTAAGTGTAAAATTCAATATTTTTTACCAAATTTACAGAATTATGCCAATACTGCTACAATCCAGTTTCGGAACATTTTCATTTCCTAAAAAAGATGTTTATTGCTCACCATATGTGATCAGTTCTCAGCATCTACCTCTAGACCCAGGTAAACACTACTCTACTTTCTGCCTCTATAAATTTGCCTTTTCTGGACTGTTCATATAAATGGAATCAAATGATATGTGATCTCTTTTGTCTGACTTTTTTTCTTTTTTAAAGAGGGAAAAATAGAGAATCAACTTCATTTTAGTTTTTCATTTGGCTTTCATTGCTCTGATACTTTATTATGTAAAAGTGGTGCTGGGGTTTGAACCTGTGTCCTTGTGAATGCAAGACAAGTGCCTTAGCTACTGAGCCATAGCTCCAGCCCATTTCATATGACTTTTAAACTAGCATAATGTTTTTGAGGTTCATTCGTATTGTAGCATCCACAGTGCTTCATTCCTTTTTTTACAGCTGAATAGTATTCATTAATACCACTCTCACTTTATCCATTCACCAGTTGATCATTTGAACTACTTCCAGTTTGGGGTTATTCTGATAAAGCTATCTAAGGCTTTGTGTAGAAATGTGTTTTTATTTCTCCTGAATAGATACTTAAGAGTGAAATGGTTAGGGATATAATGAATTTGTGTTTAATACATTAAGAAACTACCAAACTGTGTTCTAAAGTGGCTATATTATTTTATATTCCCATAGGTGATGTGTGAAAGTTCCAGTTTTTCCACATCCTTCCTGAAACTTATTATTGTCCATCTTTATTATAGTCATTCTAATGTGTATAAAGTAGTATCTCATTGTCATTTTTTTTTTAGAGAAAGAGGGAAAGAGAGAGAGAAAGAGAGAATCAATTTTATTTAGTTTTTTTTTTCATTTGGCTTTTGTTGCTCTGATACTTCATTGTGCACATGGTGCGGGGTTCAAACCTGCGTCTCTGTGCATCATGTGAGCCAAGTGCTGAAACTGCTGAGCCACTGCTCCAGCCCCCTCATTGTGATTTTTTTCTTTTTTTAAAGAGAGGGGATAGTGAGAAAGAGAGAGAGAGAGAGAAAGAGACAATCAATTTTATTTTGTTTTTCAAGTTGCTTTTGTTGCTCCAACACTTCATTGTGTACATGGTGCCGGGGTTCATACTTAGGTCCTTGCATATGCCAGGCAAGCACCGTAACCACTGAATCACTGCTCCAGCCCCTCTCATTGTGATTTAAATTTGTATTTTCTTAATGACTAATAATATTGCATACCTTTTCTTGTGGTTGTTAGCCATTCCTATTTCTTTGGTGAAATATCTATTCAGATATTTTTTCCTTTTCTGGTTTGTGTGATTTTTTAAAATTATTGAATCATAAGAGTTCACATTCTGGATAAAGATCCTTTATTAGATATGATTTACAAACATTTTCTGAGTCTTTGTTATGGCTTTCATTTTGTTAAGGGTCTTTTGAAATAAACACTTTAAATTTTGATGAAGTCCAACTAATTTTTTTCTTTTATGGGTTGTGCTTATGGTGTCGTATCTAAGAAACTTTTACCTAACCCAAGGTCATGAAAACAATTTTTTCCTCTCTTCTCCTAAGTTTTATATTTTAGTTTTTAAAATGTATGTCATTTTACTGGCCATGCTGGCACATGCCTGTAATCCCAGCTATTTGGGAAATGGAGGCAGGAGAATCACAAGTTCAAGGCCAACTGGGGCAACTTAATGAGACCCTGTCTCCAAATAAAAAGTGATGGCGTGCTTGCCTAGCATGTGTGAGGCCCTGGGTTCAGTTGCCAACAAAACAAAACAACAGCAAAGTAAGAATATGCTGTTTTGTGCTAATTTATGTGTATATTATAAAGTAAGGGTCTAAAGTCCTCTCTTTTTATGAGGATGTCCAGTTGTTTCACTATTTGTCTAAAAGACTATCTTTTGTTCAAAAATAAATTGACCATAAATATAAGAGTTAATTTCTGGACTTTGAGTTTTGTTTCTTTGATCTATAGGTCTGTCTTCATGCCATACTATATTGTCTTGATTATTGTAGTTTTACGGTAAGTTTGGAAATTGGGAAGTATAAGTACACTAACTATGTTCTTCACTTTCAAAAATTTTTTGGTCTGCTAGATCATTTGTATTTCCAAATATTCATCAACTTCTGTGTAATGATCATTAGGGTTTTGGTAGGATTTGCACTGAATTTATAGATTGGTTCAAGAAGAATTGCAATCTTAACAATACTGAGTTTTTGAATTCATGATCGTAGAATATCTGTCCATTTATTGCAATTTTCTTTGGTTCTTCTTAGTAATGTTGTATAATGATTAGTGTTGCATTTCTACTAACAAATTTATTATTTTCATGCTGTTATGAGTGGAATTGTTTTCTCACTTTCACTTTTAGATTACTTATTGCTAGTATATAGAAATATCATTAACTTTTGCATATTGATAATGTATCCTGTGACCTTGCTGAACTCATTAACTAGTTCTAGTAGTTTGTTGTTTTTGAAACTTTAGGGTTGTTTTTGCTTATAGGATTAGATCTTCTGTAGATAAAGACTAACTCATCCCCACCCCCAATCAGAATTTCTTTTTCTTGAGGGGTCCAACTGCTTAGAACCACAACTATAGTCTTCAAGGAGCTGGGTGGAGTAGTGCATGACTATAATCCCAGCAGTAGGTTGAGGCAGGAGGATCAGAAGTTTGTGGCCAGCTTGGGCAATTTAGTGAGACCCTGTCTCAAAATTTAAAAAAATAAAGTTAGTTGCAGTGGCCTACATCCATAATCCCAGTGTCTCAGGAGGCTGAGGGAGTAGGATCACAAGTTCAAAGCCAGCCTCAACAATTTGTTGAAGCCCTGAGAAATTTAGGGAGATCTTGTCTCAAAAAATAAATAAATAAATAGAAAGAGCTGGGGATGTGACTCAGTTAAGCACCCCTGGGTTTAATCCCTGGTACTGCAAAATGTAAACTAAAAATTAAAAGAAAGAAAGAAATGTCAAGGGGGAACATCCCAATTTCAGAGGGAAAACATGCAGTTTTTTACCATTAAGAATGATGTTAGAGATTTTTGTTATGGTTTTTTGGTAGATTCTTTTTATTAGGTTGAGGAAGTTCCCTCCTATTCCTGGTTTGTTCAGAATTGTTTTTTTAATTCATGAATGATTTTTGGATTTTGTGAAATGCTTTTTGTGTTTCTATTGATATGATCATGTATTTTTTATTTTTTATTTATTAATATGGTGTATTATACTGATATTTGGATATTAAGCACATCTTTCTTTCCTGAGATGAATCTCTCTACATGATGTATGAATCCTTCTTATATGTTGCTGAATGTGGCTTATTAGAATCTTACTCAGGATTTTTGTGTGTATATTCATGAGGATTTAAATCTCTAGTTTTCTTCTTTGTGTCTTTGTCTATATTGGCATCAGATAATATTGGCCTTATAGAGTGATTTAGGAAATGTTCTATTTTCGGAAGAGTTTGTGGAAATAACAGTATTATTCCTGTATGTTCTACTGAAACCATCTGGGTCTGGATTTTCTTTTCTTTTTTTTAATTAAGAAATTTAGTTATTATACAATCAAAAGTGTTTTGTGAGACTTTTTCCCATCATACTGAAGATTGAACCCAGGAGTTCTTTACCACAAAGCTATATCCCCAACCTTTTCACTTTTTATTTTGATAGACAAAGTCTCACTAAGTTTCTGTGGCTGGCCTCCAAGTTGCAATCCTGCTTCAGCCTCCTGAATAGGTAGAATTACAGGCATGTGCTACTGTACTCAACTTTTTTGTGGAAAGATTTTAAAGTACTAATTCAATTTCTTCTTTTAATGCACACTTCTCAGTTACTAGAATTATAAGCATGTGCTACTGTGCCTGGCTTACCTCTCTTCTTTTGTGAAATGTCTATTGAGTTTTTTTGCCCATTTTAAAATTGAGTTTTGTTGTTGTTGTTGTTGCATTTTAGGAGTTATCTATATATTCCAGATATCAATTCCTTATCTGATACATAATATACAGATATTTCTTCCGTTCTGTGAACATTTTTATTCTGATGATAGTATCTTTTGATGAATGAAATTTTAATTTCTTAAAGTCAAGCTTATCTATTTTTTGTTTTGTTACCTGTGCCTTTGGAGTTCTATCCAAGAAATCATTGTCAACTTGTTTTGAAGCTTTTGCTTATCTTTTCTTTTAGGACTTTTATTGTTATGGCTTTATTTTTGCAACAGCGATTGCCCTCCCTCATTTGCTTTCCATTACTATAACAAAATACCTGAGATAATCAATTTATAAAGAGGAGAATTTATTTTGGCTCACAGTTTGTGAAGATTTCAGTCATGGTGCCCTGTTGCTTCAGGGCCTGTGGCAAAGCAGCACACCATGGCAGGGAATGTGTGGAGGAGCAAAGCTCCTCACCACCTCATGATCAGATCATGAAAGAAGAGAGAGACTGGGGTCTACACTCCCCTTTGAAGGCAGACTCACATGACTGGGTGACCTCCAACCTCTTACAGTTTCCACCACCTCCCAAGGTGAGCTAGGGACCAAGCCTTCAACATGTGGATCTTTGGGTGATATTCCAGATCCAAACTGTAGCACTGCCTCTTGTCTGCAACTCAGTGATCAGAACGGACAATCAGCAGTCACAGTACAGATGCTAATGTTTGTAGGATAAAGTCCTTTTTGCACAAACTGGCTCCTACAAGCTGCATGTAAGTTGCTCCAGGAACACATGCGTAGCTACTTGCCATGGGATTGGGGGATGGGTATCTCCAATGCTAAGCGTTGAGATTGACTAGAATTTACTGTCCAAGCCTTTCCCTGGAAGTTACAACCCTGCAATAGACCCCAGAGTTTAAAGTAGTTACATCAGATAGGTTGGACTTGTGCAGTTGTCTGAGTAGCGGATAGATTTCTGGTTGTTCCACCATCTTCACAGAATTCTCTCTCTTCCCACATTTAGTGGAGAGAGCATAAAAGAGTCTTTAAAGAAAGTTTCTTTATTTTTTCCCTTCAATTTCCTATAGTAACTACAGCAAAGTGGCTCTGTTTTGGAGGAAGGGCACATTGGGTGATTTCAAGAAATAGCTGGTAGGGGCTGGAGCGGTGGCTCAGTGGCCTAGTAAGCGCAAGGATGCAAGTTCAAACCCCAGTGCCACGTAGGCAATGAAGTGTCTGAGGAATGAAAGTCACATGAAAAACTAAATAAAGATTGCTTCTCTCTTTCTCTCTCTCACTCCCTGTCCCCTCTTTCTTTAAAAAAGAAAGAAAGAAAGAAATGGCTGGTAATTGTGGACGTGGGGAGGGACCCTGAAGTTGAGGTGGGATCCAATTGTTGTCTAAGGTGCCTTGATTACTGGATGAGGCATAGCAGGTACAAATATGTTATCTTTCATAGTACTTTGTTCCTTGAGTCATGGAAATTTTGCTCCCCATTGTGACTGGGCAAGATTGGACACAATGTGTCCCATGTGAGAAAGGAGGAAGAGAAGATGGACCACTGAAGCTGAATAAAACCAGTGGCAGATGGAGAGAAAAAGGAGATGCAAAAAAGGCTGAATGGGGAACCATCGTTGGACCCAGCTGTCCCACTCCCGGGTACTTTCTCAGAAGAGCTAGAATCAGCTTATTACAGAGATGCACATACATCAATGTTCATAGCAGCTCAATTTACTATAGTGAAATTATGGAAACAACCCAGATGCCCCTCACTGGATGAATGGATCCAAAATCTGTGGTATGTATACGCAGTGGAGTTCTACTCAGCTATTAGAACCATGATATCATGGCTTTTGTAGACACATGGATGGAAATGGAAAAAATCATGCTGAGTGAAACAAGCCAAACAGAGAATGAAGGGCTAAATGTTTTCTCTCATATGTGGAAGCAAGAATAGAACCTAAGACAGGATGAAAGTTAGTTAAGTTTATTTAATAGACCCATCCAATCTGAAGTAACACATAGCTGTGGGGACTATAGCTATAAAAGAGGTGGGGAGGAGAAAGGGAGAGAAGAGAGGGAGGGGGAAAAGGGGAGTGTTCAATACCTTAGAGTACAGTTGACTCCTGTGAGAACCGCAAATGTACCGCAGCAGGCGTATAAATCTAGTAATTTCAATGTTTAAATTACACATATGTGGTCATTTATATCTGTAACTTGGGGAAACTGTAGAGGAGTCCTGTGATCGGGGAGTGGGAGAAAGGGGGAGATCCTGGACAAGGATTGGGTTTAAGCAACCGTATGCACGGATGAATGTGAGCCAACAAATCCTTCATTATGTAAGACGATGCTGAATCAATAAAGAAAAGAAGAGGCTGAGTAGATTCTCTGCAGGAAAGATTTTTTTGGTTGGTAGTTGGCTTTCCTGTTCAGCAATTTAGGTTTCTATAATCCTTTCCCAGTTAAAGATAGCTGAAGTGGGCTGGACGGTGGCTCAGCAATTACAGCACTTGCCTGGCATGTGCAAGGACCCGGGTTCCAACTCCAGCACCACGTACGTAACTAAGAGTTGGAGAAACAACAGCCAGATCGCTTTCTTTCTTTCTCACTAAAATAAATAAATCAATAAAAAGACAGTTAAGTTGAGGTAGCAGGATTGATTTTGTAAAGATGGTGATGTGATTTTCAGATCTATTTTTTTTTTTTAAAGAGAGAGGGACAGTGACAGAGAGAGAAAGAGAGAAACAATTTTTATTTAGTTTTTCATGTGACCTTTGCTGCTGCAAAGGTCACATGAAAAACTAAATAAAAATTGTTGTGTACGTGGTGCTGGGGTTGAACTCGTGTACTTGCACATGCTGGGCAAGTGCCGTAACCGCCGAGCCACCACTCCAGCCCCTTCAGATCTATTTTTGATACAAAGTAGGAACAGAGGGAAATATACTAGAAAATATTTGGGACTGATTAGTTCTAGACCTGGTTCTCTGACTAACAATCTTTAACTATAACCAGATTATTTAATTTGCCCTTACAAAATGAGATAATAGGGGAAAATTAAGATAATAGATATAAAACATTTTGAAAATTTTATTATTATATAAATGTAAGAAAGAATTATCATTTTATAAAGCTGAAGTATTAAGAGCTGCAGCTAAGTGAGAATTTCTCATAAGATAAAGCTTCATCTATGAAGGAACAGAAACGACACCGTGCTGCCAGGTCACCAGAGAAGTTCCAATTTATTCAGAAACCAAACACACTTATATAGAGCCCAGTAGTCCCAGTTGCCAGGTACCTGTTGGGTAAACCCAGTTGCCAGGTACCTGTTGGGTAAACCCAGTTGCCAGGCACCTGGACTGGGGCAATGCAGAAGAGAAACAGGAAGTACCTCATGGCCTTACAATCTAAAATCATGATAAAAACTAGTGGAAAGATTTATTGCAAAATTCCAGTAAGCAACATTGATACACGCTTCTTGAGCATGAGGTTCATGTGTTTTAAAAGTGAAGTACAGGGTCTGGAGAGGTGGCTTAGAGGTAGAGCACTTGCCTGGCATATGTGAGGACCTTGGTTTCATCCCCAGAGCAAAATATACAACTAAGTGGAGGGAAAATAAAAAACCCCGATGAAAAAATAAAATTAATGCTCTCTTTCTCTCTCTTTCTCTCTCTCTCCCCTGCCCCCATCAGTTTTAGTTCTTAAAAAAAAAAGTATAGACCATTTAATTGTCATAGATCCTACAGGTACCATCATTCGAACGTTCTCAGTGGCCTTTTCTACACAGTGTTTTTATGATGCTGGTTAAAATCAGTACATTTGTTTTGTAAGAAGCCGAAGAGAATGTTTTCCTAAAAAAGATGATAGTCTGTTTATCTAGGTCCTCCAAAAGCATTTCCTGCCAGGCAGTTGACATGTAGCCCTGGCACAATTTCAGGAAACTATTTTCTTCTGTTTACCCTTCCCAGATAACAGCATCTCTTAGGAATTGAGACAAGGGATCTCCTTTAACTCTTTCAAAATTTAGAAGCACATTTATGTAACCCTCCAGAATTGCTCTTTATACTAGAGTAATGAAAATGCTTTCTTTTAAAGACTAAAAGGAAAATGTGTCAGATTTAGAAATTTGCTAGCAGAAAGGTCAGATCCTTAAAGTGAACTAGCCAAATAAAGTGTACTCAGAAGAATATTCCTTTCCCATGAGGCTATTCAGGTTTGTCTTTCAGAAAATCCACTACAGCTATATCTGAATATATATAAAACCTCTTAATTATGGGATAGTTGTCCACACTTCTAAAATGCTGCTTTACCATGAGAAAGAATCCACCATTGCATTTCTTAGAAAAGTATCTTCTACTTAATTCATTTATAATGTTTTTCTTTTTATATAACATTTCTGAAATATTTTGTGAAGGGGTGTTGATACTATATTTGAAAAATAAATCACTCAAAATTTGTATTCCTTTTATGGAACCAATTTGTTTGTAGATGTTTTCAATACCATTATATGGTTAGGAATGCAGAAGGGTATTATAGCTTTATGTTAATCCCAGAATGCATGTTATTTTAATTAAGTATAAATATATCTTTGAAAGAATGCAGTGGCAATTGTATTATTTTAAAGATGGGAAACTTGACATACAGAAAAATATAAATTGATGCACATACTACCATTTGTTGTGAGCAAATTTCCATCTTCACTGTGTAATATTGTTAAATAAGTGAATCATTACTTAATTGTTTTGTCCATCCAGAATGATCTAAAAAAGGTCTGTAATTCTGGCCAGCATTAGAACTGTAGGCAGAGGAAGAAGGACCAAAGTTATAACAATATCGAAATGAATGGCATGGAAATAGGTGGTAAGAGAATGAGTTTAGTCTGTGGTCAGGCCTAGGCCAGGGTGCTGGAGCCAGGTAAGTGTTTCAGGTTGGGCGCATATCAGTGACCCAGGATCTGAACAAGGCCTTGGATCAGAACTGAGGTAACCTCTGAATGGCAAGGATCTTGGCAAGCAACAGATCAGAGACAAAACAATAGAGGAGGCTGTCACACAAATACCAATGAGATTAGTAGGTGGCGAAGAGTAAGTAAATGTCCAAAATTTAGAGCCTCAAATTTAAGGTCTACCATTACAACCCTCTGATATGTCTGCACAGTGTTCCCTTCCCACCCTCCTTTCCACACTCATGAGGTTTCAGACCTAGTTGGAAGACGCGATTGTGTCTTTCTCACACTGAACATACCCTGCCTTAAGAGAATCAGAAGTCAACATCTTGCTGAAAGAGGCCTTGAGAATTCTGCCTTAAAGTCTGTAGTTAAGGGGCTGGAGTGGTAGCGGTTACGGCGCTTGCCTGGCATTCACAAGTACTGGAGTACAAACCTCAGCACCCACATACACAAATTGTCAGAGCAATGAAAGCCATGTGAAAAACTCAATTAAAAAATTGATTCTCTCTCTCTCTCATTGTCCTTCTCTCTTAAAAAAAAAGAAAAGAAAAAAAAAAAAAAGAATCCCTGATTTACAGGGGTACTTTCTAGTCCTCTCCATTATCTTCCCTTGACACAAATCCCTTGTTCCTTAAAAAAAAAAAAAAAAAAAGTCTACAGTTTAAAGGGCAAAAGATTCAGCAAACCCAGAGTCACTGCTTGTACCACACACACACAGAGTTATCTTGGTCTTGTGAATAGGTGACTTGGGTTTGTGTTAGGATTTCTTATTTCTGTCTTGAAACCAAGTTGACTTTTAGACTGCCTGGCCCTATAACTCTGATCACTGAGTGACTGTCTTAACTCAGTCCTGCAAGTCTAACCAATTTTTAGGACTTCCAACTGTAAGTTCTAGAGGAAAAATGGAAAAAAAACTAGGAAATCCAGAGTCAGGATGAAATCGGGAGATTGAGACAGTCCTTTCTTTAGTCAGTCAGCCCGCATCCTCTTAGGAAGTGAGCTCATCTCTGTCCTCCCTGCACTGCCTGGCATGGAGGAAGCCCTTAGTAAATACTAGTTGAATATTGAATTAGCGGCTTTCCGAATGATGAAAGTAACTGAATGGGAGAAGGAATGAGGCAGCCATTCCTGGAATAGGCACAGAGCCCAAATGTGGCTTTCAGAGGTGAAATGGAGCTGTATAGACACATGCAGATGTCTTAGAAGTAAACTAAGGTATGAGGAAATTATTGACCTATGCAAGGCTACAGAACCATTCCAGTCAGCATTGGAAAAAGACTAGGTATCTTCATTCCTAGATAGATGCTATGCACACTAAACAAATGGTTTGTTAAAACAATGCTAAGTCAGCCAAAGTATTTATTAATATAAAGTTTGAGTAAGTGAAATTTTGAAGATGATGGAATCTAATTGATAACTTCCTTACTACTTAACCTGCAGATAATCTCTCTTTTTAAAGCACTCATTATCGTAGTGATTATGCAGAGGATAATGATGTGATGAAAATGTGGTATAAGATTGTTCTTTGTTGAGCGAGTTAAAACAGGCTGGTCTGTAAGCAATTATTATCTTCATCAAAATTCCTAGCTCTAATGTTTTGGCTGCAGTGGCTCAGCACGTATGCCCTCTCAAACAATTGGATGGATTTAAAACACTTAAGAGATGTTTGTGCTTATATCTTAACATAGCATCAGTTCAACAGGAAAAAGAAAAAAATGTAAGATTTGGCATTAAGGCTTAGTTTAAAAAAGAAAACTGAACCAAAACTAAAGTAAACAAGAGCTGCAATGGCAATGCCTAATCTCTGCATACAAATGAGCATTCCTGATTCAGCATTATGGTGCCCTCAGCTGCAGTCCTCTAGTAGAGGCTCAGGGATGTCTTTCTTCTCCTTACTCTTTGATCACTTGACGTTTCTGCAAAAAATTATCACAGAGTTGGCATGCCAGTGGGTTACCCACTCTTAACATTTTTATAGGGGTGATACATTCTAAAAAGATTTCTTTTGTCATTTTTTTTTGTTTTATGTTTATCTCAAACAATAAAATAAAATGTTCTGTATTCTATGGAAACTGTTCCGGTGCCTGCTTGGGTGAGGAGATGATTTAAAACTGAATTAGCTTTTCAAATTCTGAATTTATGCATGTGCAAATGAATGTGCCCTTGGATAAGACTGAGACAGTTTAGTTAAAAAGAAACCATACTCTTTTAAAATTAAAAATAACCACAGATACTGTGTGTGTGTGTTTGTGTGTGTGTGTGTGTGTGTGAGAGAGAGAGAGAGAGATTTAACCCAGAAGTGCTTAACCGCTAAGTCATATCCCCAGCTATTTTTTATTTGTTATTATGAGATAGGGTCTCATTAAGTTACTCAGGGCCTTGCTAAGTTGCTGGCTTTGAGCTTGTGATCCTCCTGCTTCAGCCTCCAGAGCTGCTGGGATTACACAGGTGAGCATGACTATACCCAGCTTCCACAGATGCATTGGGCCTGGCTTCCAAAGACACTTTTTGAAACTTAGATACTGCTAGGTTAGTATTCTGATTACATTCTATACTTAATTAGCAATTACATTGTCAAATATTTGTATTGCAAATTCATTTGAAGTTATTGTGATTTAGCAGCTATTTATGGAGTAAACAGTTATTTCCTAGATGTTGAGGAGGAAGCTCAGGCTAGCACAAAGATGACTAACCCATGCCTTCAAGAGGCTCACAGTCTCGAAGAGTCTACAGATCGGGTCACAGTGAGCAATTCTTGTGAACAAGTATTACAGACTACAAACTGAGCCTTGGGTGCCAAGAGAAGAGAAGAAGGAATAATCTATTCTGCTGAGGACCAGGAAGAAGTAAGAGAAGTCTTGACTGAACAGAGGCCTATCAGAGATGCTAATTTTTATGGTATTTTTCAGGGAATGATGAAGTTGTTTACAAGATTGAAGCATGGGATGTCTTAGGTTGCAATGAGATATGAAGTTTGGAATATTCAGGTATAAAACCCCCCAGGTAATCAAAAGTTTAAGTCTAGAACTTAAAAGAGAGAAGTTGGAGCTGCCAATAGTAGTATTATAATAGTTTTGATAATATCAGTATATTTAATTGAAACCGTGCAGGCTGATAAGATGAATAGGAGAGGTTGTATAGAGTCAGGAAGAAAATCTTCTACTTAAAGGTTGTGCAGAAGAAGAGATAGTAATGAAAAACATTGAAAAAGAATAGTCATAGAAATAGGAGAAGGTAGTTACCACAGACCATAGGCAGATACTTTTTCTTTAAAAAATTGAGGTGAGCTAAGTGTGGTGTCACACCCCTGTAATCTCAGCTACGTGGGAGGCTAAGGTAGGAGGATTACAAGTTAGAGGCCAGTATGGGCAACTTAGACCCTGTCTCACTATAAAAGATTTAAAAGGTGGGAAGTTGGAAGTTGGGGGTGTAGCTCAGCAGTAGAATGCACTTGAGTTCAATCTCCAGTACCACGAAATAAACAAATACATAGGAGAAGGAGTTGTTATAGAAAAAAGAAATAACAAGAGCAAGAAATTTATAATAGTTATAATAAAAATTTGGTTGAAAATTAGAAGTAAAATATGCAAATTTTCCATAAAGTAGAATTAAAAAACAGTGAGGTGGATACTTAGATCAATCAAGGAAGTCTAACATGTGTGTGTGTATATATATTAAAATACATACATACGTATATATTTAAAATATATATATATATATCTGGAGAGCTGGAGAGGTATCTCAGTGGTAGATCGCTTGCCTGGCATGCACAAGGACCCAGGTTCAAATTCCAGCACCACATACACAACTAAGTGTTGGAAAAACAAAAAATCAAATGAAAAATAAAATTGACTCTTTTAAAAAATATATAAATATGGGGTTGGGGATTTAGCTCAGTGGCAGAGTGCTTGCCTAGCATGTGCAAGGCCCTGAGTTCGGTCCTCAGTCCTAAAAAAAACAAAATATATATATATATGTGTGTGTGTATATATGAATTCTAGAAAGAGAAATTTCTAAAGCAAGAGATGAAATTTATGAAAGAAGTAATACAGGAATATTTGTTGAAACTAAATGTTATGAGCCTCCAGATTAAAAGGGCCCACAATGTGACTTAGGACAATATTTGAAAAAGTATCCAAAGCAAGACACATCATCACAAAATTTCAGAGAAAGAGCCTATAAGCTTCCTAAAACAAACAAAAAAAATTTTATACATATGTATTGTTATTATTATTTTTCCCAGTTGCAACATTAGAAGGTATATGAATATATGACCAGTGGAGCAATGTCTTCTAAAATTGAATTGAGCTGGACCCAACAGTGCATGCCTATAATCCCAACAACTTGGGAGAAAATCTGAATTTACATTTTTTTATTTACTTGTAATTGGTTTTTTTTTTTAAGAGAGGGAGAAAATGAGAGAGAGAATCAAATTTTTATTTATTTTTCATCTTATTCTGGTTGCTCTAACACCCAGTTAGTTTTGAACTTGGGTCCTCCAGCATGCCAGGCAGGTGCTCCAACCACTGAGCAACCAACCCTTACAGCCCCTATTTATAATTCTTTACCCAACCAATCCATCCAGTGGGAGAATAGATTCAAATAATTTTCAGCCTTGCAAAGGAACAAAAAGATTTACCAGCTTTGTGTTCTTTTTAAGAAAAACCACAGGAAGATATTCAGTGCTCACAAAATAAGGCAGTAGAACAAGAAAGAGGAAGACATGAAATGCAACATAATAGAGATCACTCTTCAAAAGGAATAGGCACATGAGGACTCGTTCTTCAGGTAGGGGAGAGTTGAGGGAGGTTACACCTGTTTTTTCTTAGTGGCAAAGGCGGGGTTACCTGCCAACAATGAGTAGTCAGAAATTTTAAGAAAAGAGTCCTGGGACAGTTCCTGTGAGGAACAAGAAAAGGATTGAAAGCACTAAGGACAAAAGGATTGTTGAGTGGTATTCAGTATTAGGAGGAAGTTTGTAGTGAAGCCTGTCGGTTTCAGAAATGATGAAGGTACCTTTTTCTGTCAGTCAGCTTGAGTACTACTGTTTATTCAAGTTCACTTTCTATTAGGTGATTTTTCTTTTTGCCACATGAATTGAATCATTGTCAGCAAAGGATTTATTTCTTCATGGTATTGGAGTCTTTATGCTTAAAATATGAGGCTCTTAGTACTTATATATAGTAGTAAATAGCATTAGTAGTAAAATCTACATAACACACACACACACAAGATTTAAAGTAACAATTTCCAATATATCTGTAACTTGGCTTTTTGATCCTTTAAGTCTTTTAAGTATCTTGGCTTTCAAGTCTTGATTAATTGAAAGTTGACTGATGAGGCTGGAGCAGTGGCTCAGTGGTTACCCACTAGCGTGGCAAGGACACAGGTTCAAACCCCAGCACCACCAACATGAGTTGTCAGAGCAACGAAAGCCACATGAAAAACTAAATAAAAATTGATTCTCTCTCTGTCTCTCTCTCTCTCACACACACACAGACCCTGTCTCTCTAAAAAAAAAAAAAAAAGAAAGAAAGTTGACTGATGAATATAGAGGGAATTAAGGACAGTATGAAATGCAGTTATCTTACGAGAAAGGAAGAAAAGGAGGAAATTAGATACGAGAGCTTGGACTTCTAGGAAACAGGATGGCTCTGTCCTGTGTCTCTGGTTTGTTAACTACGTTCCCTAGCATAAAAGAAATGTTGTGGTAGATACCACCTAGCTATAGAGTGCCAGTAAACTGCCACCACCATCTCACTGATGTTTAAATTTTTAGTTATAACTGTGACTATACAAATGTTAAGATGAGAATCTTTTCATAATTTACTGTTTTAACAGGAACTCCCTAAGTGTATATCATTTCGTTATCAGAATAATCAGTATTTTATTATACTATTTATGTGAATTTGGTCATCTCCTCCTTATCTCTAATCATTAGCCTAGATTTTTTTTTTTCAATTGTGTGTGCCTAGACCCTACCTCTAGAGATTATGATGCAGGATCTCTGGAGACATCTTGGACTAGAGGATTGCATTTTTTTTTTTAAAGAGAGAGGGACAGTGAAAGAGAGAGAGAAAGAGAGAATTAATTTTATTTAGTTTTTCATGTGGCCTTCATTGCTCCACCATTGTGTATGTGTGCTGGGGTTTGAACTCGTGTACTCGGGCATGCCAGGCAAGCACTGTAACTGCTGAGCCACTGCTCCAGCCCCTAGAACACTGCATTTTGCAAAGTTCCTTAAGTGATAGCTTTTTCTTCCCAGAGAATGAATATTTTATTGTTTATGGAATATGTAAAGGAATTAGAAGAGAACTCCAGGTCTCCTTGAATATGTTTTGATGTGCACCAACAGTTGAGAGGCACTTTTGTTTCTAATTTACTCTGAACTGAATAAATGAACCAGAGTTATTTTCCTCAAGTGTCACTGTCCTTAAAAATACTCTTTCTGCTTGCCCTCAAGAATAGAATTCAAATTCCTTACTATTGTGTTCATGGACAGCCTAGATCTGACTCTGTATCAATCAAAGCAGGCTAAGCTTATGTTGCAATATCAACCTCTAAAATTTTAGTGGATAAAGACAAGAGAACTATATTTTTAGTCATCTAACAAGTCCTACATAAATTAATAGGGAGTCCGTTTACTCCGGGATCCTGTCTGCTTCACTGACTCACATGCTTTGGATTTATGTGGCAGGGAAGAGAGGCCTGGAAATCTCTCACCCATTCTTTAATGTTTTGGACTAGAAGTGACATTTGTCACTTGTGCCGATAGCCTGTTGGCTAGAACAGGGTAGAACAGTTACATGACTCTTAAGTGGAGGCTGACTGGGATGTATGGACTTCTGTGGACAGGAAAGAATATTAGTAAGCACTAGTAGTGCTTACCATAGGTCATAACCTAATTTTCCTTTTAAAAACTGAGGTAAGCTGGACATTGTGGTATACACCTATACTTGCAGCTAAGCAGGAGGATTTCAAGTTGGAGGACTGCCTGGACAATTTAGTGAGTTCCTGTCTCAAAATAAAATAAAGGTCTGGGATGTAGCTCAGAGGCAGAATGCTCCAAGGTTCAATCCCTGGTACCACAAAAGTAAAACAAATTGAGGAGGGCTGGGTACAGTGGCACATACCTGTAATCCCAGCTACTCACGAGGCTAAAATTCAATATCTCTTCATGGTAAAACCTCTAAAACAATTAGATATAGGAGAAATGTATCTCAATACATTAAGGCTACATATGACAAACCCATATTCCAGATCACATCCAGTATTATACTGAATGAAGAAAAGTTTAAATTGTCACCTCTAAGATCAGGAACAAGACAAAGGTGTGTTTTTGTTTTTACTGGGAACTGCTGGGACTGGGGATTGATCAACCCAGTACAAAAAAAAAAAAAAAAAAAAAAGAATCTTTTCATTTTCTTTGTATTCTCTTCAGTTGTGGGCACTCTACCACTGAGTTATATCCCCAGCCCATTTATTGATTGATCAATTGATTGATTTTTGAGATAGGGCTCACTAAGTTGCCCAGGCTGACCTTGAACTCAAAATCCTCCTGCCTCAGCCTTCCAAGTCATAGGGATTATAGGTATGCACTCTCAGCTAGGATGTTCACTTTTACCACTGTTAATTCAATGTAGTATGGAAGTCTTAGCCATAGCAATAAGACAAGAAAAATAAAGAAGAAGGCATCTAAATAAGAACAGAGGAGGGCAAAATACCTGTTTTCAACATGTATTTTTTAAATTTATTTATTTTTTTGAAAAAGAGAAGGACAGTGAGAGAGACAGAGAAAGAGAGAAACAACTTTATTTAGTTTTTCACATGGCCTTCGTTGCTCCAACACTTAGTTGTATACGTGGTGCTGGGGTTCGAACCCAGGTCCTCATGCTTGCCAGGCAAGTGCTGAAACTGCTGAGCCACTGTTCCAGCCCATCAACATGATTTTATATAGATAAAATATTCCAGATGTCACTAAAATACTATTAGAGTTGATAAACCAATTTGGTAAGGTCATAGTATATAAAATCAACATATGAAAACTAGCGGCTTTTTAATGCATCAGTAACAAAATTACTGAGAAGGAAATCAAGTAAGCAATCCCATTCACAGTCACTACAAAAGAAAATAAAATACCTGCAAATTAATTTAACCAACAAAGTGAATGATCTCTTCAATGAAAATTATAAACCATTATGGAAGAAACGGAAGAGGATTAAAAAAAAAGGAAAGACATTCCACGTTAACAGTTTGGAAGGATTAGTATTCTTAAAATGTCCTCCATAATACACAAAGCAATTTACATATTCAATGTAATTCCTATCAAAATACTAATAATGTTCTTCACAGAACTAGAAAAAACAATCACAAAATTATGTGGAACCACAAAAGACCTTGAATAGCCAAAATGGTTCTGAATCAGAAGAACAAATTGGGAGGTCATTATAATACCTGACTTTAAAACATACTACAAATCTATAGTGACCAAAACAGCATGATCCTGGCATATAATCAAATGCCTAGACCAATGAAATAGAATAGAGAACACAGAAATAAATCTACTTATTTATGGCCAATTGATTTTTTTTCCTTTTTTGCCATACTGAGGATTGGACCCAGGACCTTATGCATGCTAGGTAAGCACTCTACCATTGAGCTGCGTCCCCAACCCACAGCCAACTAAATTTTTTTTTAAAAGAGAGAAGGACAGTGAGAGAGAGAGAGAGAGAGAATATCAATTTTTTATTGAGTTTTTCACATGGCTTTTGTTGCTCTGACACTTAGTTGTGTACATGGGTGTTGGGGTTTGAACCTGTGTGCTTGCACATGCCTGGCAAGTGCCGTAACCACCGAGCCACAGTTCTGGCCCAGCCAACTAATTTTTTTTTTTTTTTGGAATTGATTCCAGAAGCCCTCAGCCACTAACCTACATTTCCAGTTCCTATTTTATTTTGAGACAGGGTCATGCTAAATTACTCAGGCTGGGCTTGAATTTGCAGTCCTCCTGCCTCAATCTTTGGAATCTCTAGGATTACAAGCATGTGCCACTACCCTCAACCAACTAATTTTTGATGAAAGCAACACACACACACATATACATACGTGTGTGTGTGCATGTGCGTGTGTGTGTGTTTTCCATAAGTTGAGCTGGGAAATTGACAAACATGCTGCAAAAACAATGAATTGAATATTTCAAAATAGCTAATAGAGATGATTTTGAATGTCCTATATTTATATTTATATATATGATGTAAATTTGCAAAGTGAGTTTGGCTCTTGTTTGCTTGCTTGCGTTCTCACTCTTGTCTTTTTGCCATGGTCTGACATAAAGATGTTCACCAGATACTGGCGCCTTGATGTTGGAGATATTCTGTTAGAGCAACACAAAACAGACAAAGATGCCCTTTAAGCAGTTATTTCCCAGTTCTCTCTCCACTGAATCCCTATCAACCGCTATTCTGCTTTCTCTCCCTATAGATTTACCTGTTCTGGATCGTTTGTATGAATGGAAACATTCATATGAACTTTTTGTGTCTGGCTTCTTTCAGTTAGCATAATGTTTTCAAGGTTCATTCACATTATAATGCTTATCTGTACAATATTCCTTTTATGGCCAAATAAGATTCCATTGTGTAGATATACCACATTTTGTTCATTCCGTTCGTCCACTGATGGACACTTGGAAGTTGTTCTATTTTTTATTGTGTGTAGTATTGCTAGGAATGTTTGCATATTTGTTTGAATGCCCTGTTTTCAGTTATTTTGAGTATGTACCTGGTAGTAAAATTACTGGGTCATATAGTAGTTCTGTGTTTAAGTTTTCTGAGAAACCATCAAACTGTTTTGCACCTAGTCTACCTTTTTAACCTGCTATTTTAGTCAAATCAGGACTAGTCACTGTTCTCACAGCTAATTTTTTACTTTTGTAACTCAGGCAATTCCACTGGTTTTGAGTTATTTTCCCTTATTTTCTACTTATTGAGGTAAAAATTCTAACTCACTTATAGTTCTATTCTAATCCTCTTTCCCTCAATTCCAGAATCTTTGTTACAGCAGGGTGTGGTGGTGCATGACTATAATTCCAGCAGCTCAAGAGGCTGAGGCAGGAGAATTACAAATTCAAAGCCAGCCTCAGCAACTTAGCGAAGCCCTAAGCAACTTAGCAAGCCCTTGTCTCAAAATAAAAAGTGTTAGTGATATGACAGGGGTTAAGTGCCCATAGGTTCAATCCCTAGCACCAAAAAAATTTTTAAAAATCCGTTTTTTCAGCAAATTCTCACATGTCTTCTTCTCTTAATTCTTTTATGTCATTTATTTTATTCTGACTAGTTTATGTACATAGATATGTATGCATATATTTATATTCCTTGCTAGATTTTAATTTGTTTATACAACTTATTTTTCTTGTATTTCTCAAATCAGTTTTTGCAGATATTTAATAGATGCTTCTTGAATGAATAAACAAACTATTGAATTGCTATAAATACAATCATGGTATTTTGGGGGAGTGTGGTGTGATTTTTTTTTTTTGCCAGTAATATGAAGAATGACAACAAGATCCTACACTTTTACAATTCTGATTTCTGTGATGCTTTTTGGGTAGAATCAGTGAATTTAGGGACAAGTGTAAATCATTTTTTAGTCTGGAGATAGACTGATATCTTTGGAACAAATGTTGATAACTCAGTACATTTTTAAATTTTAATTTCTTCCAATCAAGAACTATCTTCTTAAAAAAAATTACCTTGTAGCTGACAATGGTGGCTTATGCTGTAATCCTAGTGACTCAAGAGCCTGAGGCAGGAGGATTGCAAGTTCGAGGCCAGTCTCAGTAATTTAGTGAAACTGTCTCAAAAGAAAAACAAAACAAAACAAAACTTGGGATGTAGTTCAGTGGCAAAGTGCCCCTGGGTTCATCCTCAATGCAAAGAAAAAAAAAATGTCTTCAAGCTTGTAAGAGGAGAAAAAGACACTCAGCAAGACAGATGAGTGACAAGGTTTAGTGAGCTTCTCTGAGGCTGATCTCTCCTATTTAAAGGGCACCTGAGAGGCTGAAGTGGTTCAGTGGTTCTGGTGCTTGCCTGGTACACACGAGCTGCCAGTTTGAACTCCAGCATCACGTACACAGCAAAGTCAAAAGCCACATGAAAAACTAAATAAAATTGATTCTTTCTATCTCTCTCACTGTCCCTTTCTCTTAAAAAAAAATAAAGAACATTGACATCTCAACCTGTCCAGTATCATCAGTCGCTAAGCTGTCCTGATTCTTTCTGGAAATGAATAATAAGTAACCTAGTATTTAGAACAAAATCCAAACATTACACAGCAAAAACAAACAGACTTAGGCTTGACTGAATCTTTTTGTGAGCTGATTGTAGAAAGAGAACTTTGATTTTATGTATTATATCTTTTGTATACTTTGGAAGGGGAAATTGAAAGGCATGCATGGGATCCAAGCAAGAAAATAAATTCTACTTTGAAAAAGGGGATAAGTTAAATACTTCAGTTATCCCCTTAGGTATTTTAAGAAACTACTAACTTACTTTTAATTTTATATTAAAATCTAAGTAACACTCAAGAACAAGATAATCACTGAACTCCAAATGAGATTTACTAGACAAGATTAATATTTATCATTTTTATATCTTTATTTTCTTTATTTTTATGCAGCTCTAAGGATTGAACCCAGTACCTCACACATACTAGGCAAGTTCTCTGCCACTGAGCTACAACCCAAGTGTCTGAGATTAATATATGTATATTTTTTTTTTAAAGAGAGAGGGACAAAGAAGAGAAAGAGAAAATCAAATTTTATTTAGTTTTTCATATGGCTTTCGTTGCTCTGACACTTCGTTGTGTACGTAGTGCTGGGGTTCAAACCCTGTCCTTGTGCATGCCAGGCAAGTGCTGTAATCACTTGCCACCACTCCAGTCCCAAGATTAACATATCTTAAAGGCAATGGTTCTTCTCTTAATATTCTTATTAATTGCCGTGTGACTTATGATCATTGATTAATGTAATTAAAGAATGTTAAGTTAATTTTCCACAATTTTGTGTAGATATAAGTAAATTCTTTTCTTTATTCCAACAAAAAATTTTCAGGTTATGAGAGAAAAATGTCTATTGTCTTTGTGTATACACCAGAAATTTCCTACAGATTTTCATTGTCAGTCAAAACAGTAACAGAAAGAACTATTCTTTGGAAGGATTAAAAATAAGATAGAAATAAAAATCAGGAAGTTATTTACAAACAGATGTGGTATTTTATAACTACATCTGCATGTTAACCACATTGCTTGCTTAAGTGATTTTTGTTGTCTGGAATTGAACGTAGTAACACTAATAAGCAAATTGCAGGTTGAAATTATGCTAATCCTACCAATAGATTGGGGTAGAGCACAAACCTTCAGCCTTGCTCTAGAATGCTAGATTTTTTTTTTTTTTGAGAGAGAGAAAGAGAGAGTGAGAGAGAAAGAATCAATTTTATTTCTTTTTCATCTGGCCTTTGTTTCTCTGATACTTAGTTGTGTATGTGGTGCTGGGGTTTGAACCTGGGTCTTCATGCATACCAGACAAGCACTCCAACCACTGAGTGACTGTTCCAGCCCCTAGAATGGTAGTTCTTAACTTATTTGAAATTATGAACCTCTTTGAGAATCTTTCAAAAGCTGTGGCCCTTTCCTCCCCCAAATGAATTCTACGTATATGAACAATTTTTTTTTTTTTAAAGAGAGAGGGATAGTGAGAGAGACAGAGAAAGAGAGAAACAACTTTATTTAGTTTTTCACATGGCCTTCATTGATCCAATACTTAGTTGTGTACGTGGTGCTGGGGTTTGAACCCTGGTCCTCGTGCTTGCCAGGCAAGCGCTGAAACCGCTGAGCCACCGCTCCAGCCCCGTATATGAACAATTTTGTGTTCCCATTGAATATCTCTGGATGAACACACAAGAAACTGCAGTGGTTGCCTGAAGAGAGGGGAACTGGAGGGAAAGAATGAGAGGGAAGACTTATTTTTCTCCATATATTCTTTATATAGTTTGTGAAGTTTGTAACCAGGTGTTTAGTATATGAAAAATTTTAAATCATAGTGTCAGACTTTCATATACAATTTTGAATCCTGGGCTTGAATCCTATCCTGTGCAATTAAAAAAATTAAATAGCTTTTAATTAAATATGTATTTAGTCAGGTTTTTAAAAAAATTTTTTTTGTGGTACTAGGGATTAAATCCAGAGCTTCATATGTGCTAGGCAAGTGTTTTACCACTGACCTGCACCTCCAGCCCTGTCTTTTTTATTTTTATTTTTTTATTTTGAGACAGGGTCTCACTAAGTTATGCAAGCGGGTCTTAAACTCATGATCCTCCTCAGCCTCTTACGTGGCTGGGATTACATCACCACCATCCTACGTCTTTTCGGTTAACATGGATTACAAAAAGTAGAAATGTAATCATTAAGGGCTGGAGTGGTGGCTCAGTGGTTGCAGTGCTTGCCTGGCATGCATGAGGACCCATGTTCGAACCCCAGTACTATGTATACAACTAAGTGTCAGAGAAACAAAGGCCAGATGAAAAAGAAATAAACTTGATTCTATTTCTCTCTCTTATTAAAAAAAAAGAAATGTAATCAATAATTTCAGTAGTCTGTTATATAAAAATATTGCTCATTTCTTAGTGATGTATTCTTGTTGAACTCAGGCTTTATTTGGTGGGAATTAATTTTAAAAACTTTTAATTTATGGATTTTTTTTCATAAAGCCTGTGTGTGTGTGGTGGTGGGGCTTTGCTGTGAGGAAAGTTATCCTCTGTAGAACCAACAAAATAAAGACCTTAGAATTTAGACTAGTTTTTCTCAACATTTGAGATTCTAATTTACGAGGTCTGAGACGGGAGAAAAGGATCTGTATTTCTTTCTTCCTCCTCCTCCTCCCCTCCCCCTTTCCCTCCCCTCCTCCCTCCTCCCCTCCCCTCCCCTCCTCCTCCTCCTTGTCTTTCTTTACCAGGGATTGAACCCAGGGTGCTTAATCACTGAGCCACATCCTCACCTCTCTCTCTTTTTTTTTTTTTTTAAAGAGAGAAGAACAGTGAGAGAGAGAGAGAGAGAGAGAATCAGAGAGAATCAATTTTTATTTAGTTTTTCACGTGGCTTTCGTTGCTCCGACAATTAATTGTGTACACGGGTGCTGGGGTTTGAACCTGTGTACTTCTTGCGCATGCCAGGCAAGCCACCGAACCACTGCTCCAGCCTCCTCCTCACCTCTTTTTATATTTTATTTTGAGATAGGGTCTCAAGATAGGTAAGTTGCTGAAACTGAACTCTGATCCTTCTGTCTCAGCGTCCTGAGTCACTGGGATTATAGGCATGAGCCACTGCCCCTGGCAAGAATCTGTGTTTCTAACAACCTCTTTGATGGTTCTGATTTAGGAACCAGTGCTTTTGTACATGCCATTATGCTTTATTGGTTATAAAAACTAGTCATGGGGATTCTTAGTATTGATTTAGTTGCTTCTCTGGGAACGAAAGACCATTCCTTTGCTCAGTGCCTTTGACAGCTATTTCTGAGTGTGCTAGGCTCATGGAGATTACACATCAGAAGCACTTGATGCCCAAACTGGCCCAAAGTCTTAAAGCTTATGGTAAAGCCTCAAGGGTGAATATGAGGTGCTTTAGAAATGAGTTTCTATTCAAATCTGGGGAGAATGGAAAGCAGGATTGGGTTAAATAGTACTTGTTGAGGTTATGAATTAATGATTAATAATTATTTTTAAAAACCATTTTGGGATGATTTCAATTTTAGCATTTATATTTAGCTGTTTAAATAAAACAAAGCTTTTATTTTGAAAGAAAAAAAAGGAAAGGATATTTGGAAATATGGCCTAGGAAATTTAAAGGTCATCTAGGTCAACCACCTCTCTCTTAGAGAAACCTTGCTGTTTGAATCATGAGGCATAAATAAGCCCCCACTGCCCCTTTAATGACCACATGTAGTAATAATACAGGCAGCAGAGTATCTGGGAGAAAATAATTGCTTTGTGAGGACTAGAGCTTCAGAACTTTAAATCTTGCTAGAAAATCTTAACTCCTCTGTCCCCCAAGAGAAATGTCAAAGCAAAATCCATGAGCCTGAAAACCCAAACAACTCACTATGCTTAAGTGCAGTATTTAAAACAGCAAAGGGAAGTAAAGCCCATCTCTGTGATGTCAAGTTCTATTTTGGTGTATAATAATTTAAAGTTCCTCAAAGTTAAATATTAAACAGACCCTTAGCTAGATGTGTTGCCAGGCATCTGTATGGAATATTACCATGTAATCAGGGTGCATTGTACTTTTTCTATACAAAGAGAACCAAAGCTACTGCTTCTAAAGCTTAGGAAACTTTCATTAGACTGACAGAAGACAGTACAGAGGAAATGACTTGCGGGTGGAGGAGATGTATGAGAGAGGATGAAAGGAACAGTATTCATGGTATCCAAATTAGAGTCAGGATGTTTATGCTCAAATCTTGTCTTGGCTCTGTGCAACGGTACTGAATAATGGGGACTTGGGAAAGTATATCTCTGAAGTCCCTAAATTAGGCACTAAATATACTAAATTCCTCCTCCAAGTGCTTCATATTTTCAATAGTCTCTGTGTATTTCTGAATATATATTGTGATTAAAGTTCGCAGCTGGCTAATGCTAATTATCCCCCTTGCTTTTCTGTTCCTCATATCCTCCTTATAGCTATTATTTCAATCTGTTGTTTACCAGTTACATGCCTCTACAGGATTGTAACTTAATGGGGAGTTTTTTAATTAATTTATTTATTTTTTGCTTTTTTCCATTTATTTTACATTTCGATAGAAAATATTTACAAAATTCCAAAATTGCTCTTTTCACAATAAAGTAAAATACTTGATATTTTTCGTCTCTATCAAAACATAGATTAAATTTTTCTTTTGTATCATTTATACACAACATTACTTATTCCAGTTCCAGAAACTAAAGAAAACACCACAGAATTTCAGATACCACAAAATGACCACCACAGCTGTACAATTAACCCACATAATTTATTTTTTCTAACTACTTTCCCCCCCTCTTTTTGAGATGGGTTCTTCCGATGTTGCCCAGGCTGGCCGGGAACTCCTGGGCTCAAGCAATTCTTTTAGCCTCCTGAGAAACTGGGATTACAGATTTGTGCCTCTGTGCCTGGCTTATTAACCTTTCATTTTTAAGATAACATGTATTTATTGTGCATTTATTTTATTCTGAGCACTGAGATAGGTATATAAGATGTAATTATTAGCAAAATAGACCCGGATCCTGTCCTCAAAGAATTTACAATCTTCCTTAGCACCCTATATGTACAAACTTGCTTTGCTTGATAAATGCTGTGAACATTAGGTAAATGCAAATTACTAAGTTAATGCCACTCAAAATGGCATTAAATATTTTAGATGTCAGGGTCTCTAATAAATACTTGGCCAGTATTAACTAATGTTCACACAAGTGGGAGCTTAGACACAAGACCATATTTAGAAAACATAACAGATGTTAATATTCTTTCTGAAAGAGCAGTTCTAATAAAGGTTTTTCTTAGGAATTAAAGTTCCACACATAATTTGCAAATGGATTGGCAAACTAAAAGAACTATTTGTATCTCATTATTGCTCTTTTACATTATTTCAGTATACATAAGAGGCAGTAGCAGTAGCTTCCAGAGATGAAAATAATAACTCTTCTGGGTCTGAATAGAGGAAAATCTTAATGTCTTCTGTTGAGTTAGCTTTTCTTTTCTTTTTTTGAGAGAAAGAATCATTTTATTTTTTCATCTGGTTTTTGTTTTTCTGACGCTTAGTTGTGTACGTGGTGCTGGAGTTTGAACCCAGGTCTTCGTATATGCCAGGCATGTGCTCCAATCATTGAGTCACTGCTTGGGCCCAAGTTGGCTTTCTTTATAGATGTCACTCATGAGAAAAATAGGGCTTTAACAGAAGTTGTTTTTTTATTTTTTACTTTTTATAAGAGAGAAGGACAGTGAGAGAGAGAGAGACAGAGAGAATCAATTTTTATTGAGTTTTTCACATGACTTTAGTTGCTCTGACACTTAGTTGTGTACGTGGGTTGCTGGGGTTTGAACCCGTGCACTTGTGCATGCCGGGCAAGCACCGTAACCACCAAGCCACGGCTCCAGCCGCGACAGAAGTTGTAATAGTTTTGGAAATGGAATACTTAAGAGAATCCTTGCAGGGGTGTAGCTTAGTGGTAGAGTTTGTGCTTAGCATGCTGTGTATGTCTCTCTTCAACCCTTAGCACACAAAACAAAACAAGGAAAGCTCCTTAAAGGGCTTAGGGAAGGAGCTGCAGGTGGAATTTACCTGGAATGTTGTTAAATTCTGTGGCTTGCTTTCACATCTGTGAGTTCTTTCTGTGTTGGGAGTATAACCACCATGATTTGAGAAAGTTGGAGAATTAAATCCATCTTTATATGACCCAATTCTCCTAAAGGATTCATGAATGTTGGTGAACTTGAGTAGAAACTGTTAGATTTTTTTTTAAAGAGAGATCTCTTTAAAAAGAGAGAGAGAGGACACTGAGAGAGAGAAAGAGAGAGAATTTTTTTTTTAATTTAGTTTTTCATGTGACTTTCATTGCTCTGAGACACCGTTGTGTACCTGGTGCTGGGGTTTGAACTCCTGTACTGGCGCATGCCGGGCAAGTGCTGTAACTGCCGAGCCACCCAGCCACTGCTGTTAGATTTTGAGTTTGCAGCAAAACCTCTTCTGACTTGCCTAGTGTCAAGTTGTCCCCTATGTTTTCCAGTATGTCTCAACAAAAGCTGAGTTTTCATGGGTTTTCTTAAAGTAGAATCAATTCAGTTTACCAGGAATCAATTTATTTTCCACATATAGACAATTGTGTCACACTGCATGTAAGACCTTCTAGAAAGATTAGACCAAACATATCCTCTGGCATCAATATTTAGACAAAGAGTCAATACTAGTAAATCATGTATAATATCCTTTTTTGGCAAAGACACAATAGACCTTATCAGTTTGGTTCTTTCCACTATTCCCACTATTTGTGTTTGATCATGAAGAAGTTAAATTATTTCTAAGGTGAATCTTAAACTCATTATTTCTGATGCTTGTCCTGCAGCTGAGTAAATTGCTCTTAAAATATGTGACAATTGAACTGGCTTGGGTTTTGAAACAGCTTTGCTTGTGGTTCCTCTGAGAAGTAACTAGTCAATGTAAAGTTGTAAATTTTGAAATTTTAAACTTCAGAAGTCAATTTTCATTGTCCATCAGCAGATTTATGCATTTCGGTACCAAAATTTATTTATAGTGATAATATGGGAGGACAAACTGGGTTACATGGCTTCCTAACTTCCCACCACGCATGTACAGGTTTGACTTTTCAGTAATTTACATTATTCGTTTTCAAGTGGATTGTCATAGTGGGTTAACATTTCCCTCAGATTTCTACTAATAAGCCACATAGTCTCATAGTATTCCATTGCTTTATTCTTAAACGACACCCTTTTCTCATTTTGGTTTTATAAGCCCATGGAGCATTTTAAACAAATTCTGAGAAAGTCCTTCCAGCGTTTGACTTACACCAGTATTCTTGGAACCCTAGTGCTTTCTGAATTCTGCTACTGCTGCAGTACCCAAGGTAGCTTCTCCTCCTTTGGTTTAGTAGGGGTCGTACAGACTGAGAACTGGGAGAACGGAAAGAGCTCCTCGGTTTGTACCAAGGCAGGCAGCTTTTCCCAGACTCTTCCAGCTCCGGCTTTTCATGCATACCAGAAGAGCCGCTTTTTTCCTCCAGTGATTGAAACCATCTGGACTGCAGGGAGGTCACGTGTGTATGAGAAAATGACATAAAGTTTTAGACCCGCTAGTGCTTTGCTCCAGACCCAGACAATTCTTGGTCGGATGGTGTGGAGGTGAGAGTCGTCCAGTTGGAGGGCCAACTTCCCACCGCGGCCTCCCCCGCCCCGCTCCCCACCCCTATCTCCCACCTTCCCCCGCGCAGTCTCAGCGCAGCTCCCTCGCTCCCCCCGTGCCTAGGAGCACACCCCTCCGCCGGGCTCCGCAGCCCACCCTCTCTGTCCTGGGTGGAGGCACACATCTCCACGCCCCCTCCTCTCTCCCGCTGCCGCCCAGCCGCAGCCCGGGGCGCGGATGCTTGCCCGCCGCCCGCCCTCTCTGCGGGAGCGGCTCCTCCTCCCGGCCGTGCGCGGTTCCCCGCGAGCCCTGCGCAGGGCTGAGCGCTCGGCCCGGCGAGGGAGTGCGGAGGTGAGTGCCTCCAGCCCTCCACTGGGAGGTCGTCTGCGGGCCCTGGTGCCGCTGCTCCCGGCCGGGTGGCCGGCGGAGGGGGCGCGGGCTTTGGCTCTGCCGCGCCCTGCCCCACCCCGCACTCCTAGCCCTTTTCCCGCTATTCCAGGCTCCTTGTCCCGGTAGGTTCCAACGCCGTGAGTATTTGCACGGGGGCCGTGGAAGGCGCAGGGGGCAGCCGCGGTGGCTCCAGGGGCTGGTGAGGACTGCCCTCCGGGTGGTCGTGGCCAGCCATCTTCCGCCAGGCTGGGGACGCGCGGTGGGGGGTGGGGAACCTCGCGGCGAGGAAATGGGACAGTGGGGAGCTGCTGTGAGCCGAGCTGAGTACGAACTGCGGGCCGCCGGGGAGCGGGCTCAGCTCGCAGCCTTGTTGCCTCGACGTGCCGAGCAGCTCCTACCTGGAGCCCTTGTAGCTTGTGTGCAGACTCCTTAAAGAACACACACACACACGCATACAGACTGCACTAAACTCAAACAAAGGAACATTAGCTTTTCACTCTATCACTTCAGGCTTTTAAACTGTGTTTATTTGTGGATGATTACTTTTCATTTTTGTCCTTACTGTGATGTGCACAAAGTATTAAGATTGTTTTCTCAAAAAGTGACCCAAGTCTGCATTTTAGCCAGCGTTTATGCTGCCTTGTCCAATAATCTAGTAACTGAGTAGAGTTCAAGAGACTGCATGTTTTCAAGTGTTTCTAAAGAGGAATTATATTTTCCCGAGATTTTTGTTTGAATGTAGTTTATAATTACTTATGTATGAATAAAACAACCTCATTGAGAGAATTTCCCATGATGCTTACTTAGCCCAACTCTTGATTCTTTCCCATCCAGGTGTTTCTGCTGTTGGACAGCAGGGTCTTGGGAATGAAGAGGCCATTATCCCATCTCCAAGACAGTTTTGAGCTACCTTTTATGTGCATACACTTCAAAAGGCCATTTTAGGATAGGGTCACAAAGATAAAACCCAACTGACTGCATTATTGCTTTGTTTTGTATTGTACAAGTGCTGTTTTTCAGATGGTGAATTCCTTCATCAATCTCCCCTGCCCTGAAATATGAGTTTATAACAGATCAGAAATAGTCTAGGTTCTAGAAAGCTGATCAAAGATAGAGACTGAATTGCTGTAGTCTATCCCATGCCAAATTAAGGAGAAACCAATCAAGAACTCAAGAGCCTATTGAACACATGAAGTGAAGCAAAGGTTTCCTGGATTCTGCTGGGCTGGCAGAAACTTACCAGTTGACTGGCATAGGCTTAGCTTTCCTTTTTATTTACCCAGTAGGCATTATCTTTGGAAAACTCCCCCCAAGACATGGGAAGAAAATTGTTCTGATGTATATGGGAAGTGTTATCCCCTAATCGGGTCAGAAGGGCACCCATTTTGGTGGACAACTAACTCCAAGGCAGTTTTTATCTTCAAAGTGTTTTTTTTTATTATTATTCAGCACTTAGATTGTGATGGACTTGATAATTAGTAAAACCTTTGCTCTTGAGTTTGTGGACCTGTTAGGGAAAGAAGACTGACATGTAAGAGAATTTGATTGATTGGCTTAGAATATAAGAATTACAGAAACTCAAGGAGAAAATGATTATGAGGCAGAGTGGCTTCAAAGAAGAAAGGGGGCTTTCAACTGGGCCTAGAAATGTAGTTGTGAAGTCTGGAGAGTTGCTGGGAGAGTTTTTTTTTTTTTTTTCTTTTGATACCAGAGATTGAACCCAGGAGTATTTAACCACTGAGCCACATCCCTTTCCCTTTTTATTTTTTATTTTGAGACAGTTCTCATTAAGTTGCTCAGGGCCTTTCTGAGTTGCTGATCCTGGCTTTGAACTTGTGATCCTCCTGCCTCAGTCTCCCTTGCTGCTAGGATTACAGGTGTGTGTCCCAGCAGAGAGATGGCTATTTGGATGAGACCTAGGAAGAAAAGTAATAACTGAGTATTGACTCTATGCCATGTGCTGTTCTTTTTCGTTCCTTTACTGCAGTGAAGTAGGTATTGTTCCTCTTGTTTTAAAGATGAAGGAGTTTTTGTTTTAAAGAAAGAAGATCAGAAAGCTAAGTAGCCTGCTTAAGATGACACTGTAGTAAGTGGCAGAGCTGGAATACAGTGCCAGGTTGTCTGACTCGGGCTTGTGCTTCTATAGCTGCCTTCCTATTGAGCAGTGGGAGGTCCAGCTGAAGCCTACTGTGGTCAACTTGAATTCTGGCTCAGGGCTTGGAACATGGACATTGTTTAGCTTTTAAAGATTTTTGAGAAAAGGAGTGATGAGCAAGTATTTAGAAGATTAACGCGGCATCTGTGTACAGGAATGTGATATGCCCATCACAAGTCACATGCAAGTCCTCTAGTTCTTAATTAGGAAGTTATAAAAGGGAATGTAGCCAAGATATCTGAGTGTTTCAGTTTCTGCCCCATTTACAGCACCCTGCAGAAAGTAGTGTGGTTCACTGAGTGAGTGAACCACAGGATTGCTGGGGATCAGAAAAGGACTGAATCTTAGCAGGCAAACATTGACATGGAATGTGTATGTGGAGCAACACGACTGGTGGCTTGCCCTTTCTACTCCCCACATGTTTCACAATGCTTTGGTGAAGTTTTTTTTCTTCTTTAACATCTACCCTGAGAGGTAGATCAGTGCCATAATTTGTTTAAGAGTCTTTCTTTGCCTAAACGTTTTATTTCAGTTGCCTCCACCAACACTTGAATTTTAAAACTTGGTAAGGTAAAAATGATTAGAGATTACTTTTCTTACTGAGACCAATTAAGATAAAATGTGTATTGATTTCACTTTTTTATAGGGAAACAATAGGAGGCCTTTGGAGAATTACTGTGTGGGAATTTAGAAGGAATATGAACGCCAGGATTTAGAGATGTGCAAACCTCTTTCTACCCCTCCACATTTCTTACCAGTGACTTTTGTTGTTCATCTATATGGCTGGGGAGCTTACAGGATCATTGAATACCCAAATATATAGCCCAGCCCTTTGATTCTCTGCAGATAATGGGCACAGGAAGGGCAGCTATGGGTGGAGCCATTTTATTAGAATTGTCTGACACTTTAAATACAATCTGGATTTCTTGCTGTTCCTTGTGCAACCTCTAGGCCTTTTGCCCTTGTTTGTGCTCTGAAGATTTGGTTTTTTTAGGCCAAGGAATATCAGGTAACCGGAGGTTGCACAGAAAAGTAGCTGACAGGCAGAAAAAATTTGTCAACCAGAAAAGTTTTATTTTAACTAATGTCAGAGTCATTTTTTTAAAATAAAAAATGCAAAACCAAAGTGTGATTTTAGTTTTCCATACCTGTTTTTACCATCAGGAGCCCTTCACCCTGGAGATCTGCCCTGTTGAATGGGGTTTTAAATTGATCCCAGCAACTTTAAGGACATGATTCGGTTTGGGTTCAGGACTTGTGAGGAACCTGACCTCTTTTAGTATAGGGGATTTGAAGTTCAAAAACCTGGGTTAAAGTTCCAGCTTTGCCATTTGTTTAGAGGTTTCTGGAATTGAATGTCTGAGGGATTTCCTATCCTAGCTTTTCTACTTTGAAGCCATGGTAATCCCTTAGGACCAAACATGAGAAGTTATGCCAGAATTAGCCCCTAGGTTTCTTCTCCCATTTTGTATCTTATATCCCCTGAAAGTCATTTTGATTTTATCTGTAGCTTCTACTTAATAGATCAGAAAGGAAAACTGTCTAGAGTTTCCTAAGAGAGTGGCATCTCTTATTGTTAGTTGGTGAGCACTTGGTCTAAGTTCCTGTGAGAATGCCCTCCAGCTTCATTTTGAGAGTTGGTGAGTCTCAAAGGAATTTTTGACTGGGTCAGTGGTACAGGTCTGTAATCCGTGCAGCTGGGGAGGCTGAGGCAGGAGGGTCAGAAGTTCAAAGCGAGCTTCAGAAACTTAGCAAGTCCCTGTCTCAAAATAAGAAATAAAAGGGGGTGGGGATGTGGATCAGTGGTTATAGAACTTGCCTGGCATGCTTGAAGATGCGGGTTCGAACCCTAGCACCACGTACAAAAGTGTTGGAGCAACGAAAGCCACATGAAAAACCAAGTAAAATTGATTCTCTCTTTCTCTCTCTCTCACTGTCCCTCTCTCTTTTTTTAATAAATAAATAAACAGGTCTGGAGATGTAGCTTAGTGGTTAAGCACTCCTGTGTTTAATCCCTGGTACCTGTCCCCCACAAAAGAAGAATCTTGGCAATGCTGTTATTTATTTATTTATTTTTTAAAAGAGAGAGAAGGAGAAAGTGAGAGAGAAAGAATCAGTTTCATGTATTTTTTCATCTGGCCTTTGCTTCTCCCACACTTAGTTGTGTTTGTGGGGCTGGGGTTCGAACCCGGGTCATTGAGCATGCCAGGCAGACACTCTAATGGCTGAGCCACCGCTCCAGCCCCTGCAATGCTGTTTTTTAAATGAAATGTTTACTTGCATTTTTGGTGCATTGCTTAACAGTTGTTAATATTTTTATATTTGGTAAGCATTTGTCATTTTTATAATTTATTGAAGACATGATTTAGGTTTCCTAAAACAATTAAAATCTTGTAAAAATAGGACTGGAATATCCCTTTGATTCTCAGATATAATCTCCTAGTATAGAACTTTTGACTGTTTTAACCTACTCTCCATTCTCAGATACCCTTAAATCTTTCTCAAGAGATCTGATCTCTATCAAGAGATTTCACAACCTCCCCAGGCAACACTTTCTAAGATTTGCAGATTGATGATCACAGTCCATCTCCTTGTAGGTGGCCTGCTCTCTTTTGTTGCTTCTTAGTTTTGCTGCTTCCGTATACCTCTGCTATGCGTAGTTGCTCAAAGTGGACATGTTGTCTTTCATTGTCCCATCTGTACCCATCCTTTCATTGCCCACCTCTGGCTAAACAAGCCGAGTTTTCTGTTTTTCTTTATAAGTCTTGCTTTTTAAGACCTATGATTACATCATATACTTATTGCTTTGTGTTTTGTTTTATACAGGAAGTTAATATCAGATATGATGGCAATTAGAGCTTTCAGTTTAGAAGAAGCCATTTACAATAAAATGTCCTCTCCCCACCAGCATAAGTAATTGTGGGACATATGTAAACTCTGGAGATGATCTCTTAAAAAATTATCATCAAAGAATTTCGCCCAAGTCCTTTAAGGGCTTAACAAGAATCCAGCCTTTGCAAGATTACACTAAAAGTAACAGACTGTCCCAATTAAGGCCTTTCTAGAAGTGTGGGAATCATTTGTTTAAGCTGGAATTTAGGATCCCCACGCAAATGTGATAGAAACAATCTACTTAACCCTTTGTTAATGGCCTAAGAGGTAACCTCCACTTTTTTTCTGGGCCTCTTGTGATAGAGGACCATAGTGATTAGAATATGCTGGAGATATATCCCTGTTAGTGTTCTGGAAACTACTTTGAGTGCAAGGGTCAGTTTTGGTGGCTTTTTTTTTTTTTGTAATGTGAAGTTGGGGTCTTGGATGTTAATTTAGCTAGGACAAGTTTAAGTGTAGATATTTGTGAATTTCCCTCCTTCTCCCTATTCTTCCTTTTGGGGGAGGCTAACAGAGAAAGCTTCTAATCAGGGGGGTCAGTGTCCTGAGAGGTTTATATTGAACACTGATTTGCTGGGAAGCACTTCTGTTACCGTTCTTTTTTTTTAAGAGAGTAAGGGACACATGGCTTTCGTTGCTCTGACACTTAGCTGTGTTTATGGATTGCTGGGGTTTGAACCCATATACTTGCGCATGCTGGGCAAGAGCCATAACCATCGAGCCACCGTTCCAGCCCCAGAAAAAATCAATTTTATTTTTTAAATTTTTCACGTGGCAGTCATTGCTCCAACACTGGGTATTGTGAATACCCAGGGACTACGTCCTGCGTTCTTGTGCATGAGAGGCAAGCGCCTTAACCACGGAGCCATCGCTCCAGCACTTGCTATTCTTCATACACTTTTCCTTCTTGTGTCCAGTGTTTATTGAGTGTCTTGCTATGGAGAAAGCACCTGGGCTATTGCTTATGAGCATCTGTTTATTCTTTTATTACTTTTCCTTGGTGAACATAATATTAGGAGTTTGATGAATCAATGAGTAGGTGAAATTAAGAAATTAGGAGGGAAATTACTTTTGGATACAGGTTTTGGGTACCTGCTAATTCAGATGCTACTTTTGGAAAGTGTCTGTATACCACTTTGGTCCCTGCCTTGGGTACTGTGATGATCCCTGATAAGGAGGCTCAACATGTGCGGATGTTTAGTGAGTAAACAAGGCCTAGTCAGTTATTTTTACTGTTAATCATGTTAGATTACATTTAATGTTGCTGGGAACTCCAATTAGCTTGATATCCCCTTGCATTAGGGAGTGCTGCTCAGTGGTTAGTGGGAAGGACTGCTTGGACAAGCTTTTCCTGAGTTTGTTCTTTTTTCTTAAGTCAGGGATGGATTATTATAAGTGCTTAGACACAAAGGCCAGGACCTGGGACACTGGGACCAAGTCCAAGGGGAATGGAAGTTCTTTAAAAAATGTGTATGTGAGTGGCACACACCTATAAATCCCAGTACAGGAGGCTGAGAAGGAGAAGAGCAAGTTTAAGGACAGCCTCGGCAACTGAGCAAGTCTTTTTCTCAAAAGAAAAAATGAAAGGGTTGGGGGGTGTAGCCTAGTGGTAGAGCACCCCCAGGCTCAGCCTCCAGTGCATCCAAAAAAGGGGTGGGGGTGGGGGCTAGAGATGTAGCTCAGTGGTAAAGCACTTTCCTAGCATGTGTGAGGTGCTGGAGTCAATCCAAATACCACGAGAACAAACAAAAAAATTTGTACTTCTGTGCTGGAGTGGTAGCTCAGTGATTATGGTGCCTGCCTCACATGCATAAGGACGCTGGTTCGAAAACCTCTGCACCAGTACACAGTGAAGTGTCAGCAATGAAAGCCACATGAAAAACTAAATAAAATTGATTCTCTCTCTCTCTCATTATCTTTCTCTCTCTTTGAAAAAATATTTTTTTGTACTTCTATGGGAGGAAAAGCAAAGTTTGTTTTGGTCCTTAGTGGACAGTAGAGTCTGTATGGGGTTAGGGTTAGTGTGGAAAAGTGAGACTTAAGGTCAGAGCATTCATTTGTATCCTCAGTGTGCAATTCATCAGAGTTGTCAGTTGTAAGTGTTCTGTTTTACTGTTCTACGCCCCCATCTGTGTTTTGACAGGGCACTCACTGCCTTGCATTAGATTAGTACTTAGAACTATAGTATACAGAGATTGCTACAAGAGTCATGGGACATAGGCAGAGGCCACCTTGTTTCCAGATGCACCAATTTTAAAACTTGCATAGCTAGCTCAGGATCAAAATTAGTTATAAACAGAATTAGTTCTTTTTTTTTTTTTTAAGAGAGAGGGATAGTAAGAGAGACAGAGAAAGAGAGAAACACTTTGTTTAGTTTTTCACATGGCCTTTGTTGCTCCAACACTTAGTTGTGTACGTGGTGCTGGGGTTTGAACCCGGGTCCTCGTGCTTGCCAGGCAAGCGCCTTTCAAGCGCTGAGCCACCGCTCCAGCCCCCAGAATTAGCTCTTAACATAACATCTTTGTCTATTCCAGGTGTAGATTTGTGCAAGAAAGCCAGTTTAGGACAGTATTACATACTCAGCTCTGCCCACATTTAAATCGCCTACGTAAATCCCATACAGTTGTCACTGTTACCAGTCCCTGGAGGGTCAGGGATAGATCTCAAGATATGAAGCACTGACTTGGTTGAAGCCACATCAAGAACTGGTTCTGGTGGGTCAGCATTCTTTTCAGTGGTTTATCACCAGGGCTGTGGGTGTGGTTGGGTGGGAGGCACAGAGAAGAAAAATGGAAAGGCAGACAGTTCTGTGGAAATTGAATTAAAAATTTAAAAAGTGGGCTGGAGCCATGGGCTCAGTAGTAGAGCGCTTGCCTGGCATGCACAAGAACCTGGGTTTGATCCCCAGTACCACATATACAACGAAGTGGAGGAAAAACAAAAACCAGATTAAAAAAAAAAGTTAAAAAGGAGAGAGAAAGAGAGAGTATGTCAATTTTTAATTTTTTTCTTAGGAAATATTTAAAGAGTGCAAAACCTTTTTTTCCCCTCTCCTTCTTAACTTGACCTTAGTTCTGTGGGAAATTCTTGTCACTTAAGGTAATTTTACAAATACTCATAGTAGCTAACTGAAGGCACTGTGACTCCTGTACATTGTGGGAAGAGTCCTGCTGGATGATTCTCTGGATACATGTTCGGGTTATGCCCATTTTCTTTCCCTCTTTTCTTCCTAAGTCTTGGTGTTGTGGTTTTTGTAGGAATTCTGTGGCTTCAACTTTTAGATTCTTTCAGGGTCATGGGGACCTGGGGTGGAAGCAAGTGTGCTGTGTTTCCTGGTATGGGAAATTGTTATACCAAGACAACTTGACAGTGAAAAACAGAGACAGAAAAGTCTGTGTAGAGAGCACAAGGATTGGGAAGTCAGGTGGCAAAGTAGCATGGTAGGTGGTGTAACTGATTTGGCCACTGTGGCTGTCATTGGATGGGATGGTGCTAAGATACAGTGCTGTTGTTCCATGAAGAGAAGGAGGATGATTTTTTCTTAAAAAAATTATATATGATGTTGATTTCTTTGAAATTTATATGACATCATAGTGATAGATATACAAGTATAAGGGGAAAAATAATCTGAACCTAGAATATAGAATTGTTTCTTAAGGAACCATATAAAGTGTTATTACCAAACTCTGAATTGTGAATTACAAACAGGGGACTGGGAGCCCAGACAGGTCTGAGGTCTTGAGGCTGATGGCAGATCGTGGGCACAGTTTGGATATATTGGAGTGCCCAGGGCTCAGTCTTTCCCCTCTCAGGTTGTCCCATGGCTTTGAAGTGCTAGAGTCCATGAAGTGTTTACTCCGTGGTGGATTCTGTGGTATTTCACATGCACCAATTCAGCCTTTCAGGCAGCCTCATAATGTACGCATTTTTATCATTCTCACTTAAAGGTGTAGAAACTGAGGCACAGAGAGGTGAACTAACTTTCTTTTTTTCTTTTTTGGTACTGGGGATTGAAGCCAGGGGCACTTAACCACATCCCCAGCCTTCCCCCTTTTTTTTTTGGTAAAGAGAGAAGGAGAGAGAGAATCAATTTTATTGAGTTTTTCACATGGCTTTCGTTGCTCTGACACTTAGCTGTGTACATGGGTACTGGGGTTTGAACCCGTGTGCTTGTGCATGCCGGGCAAGTGCTGTAACCTCTGAGGCACCACCCCAGCCCCCAGCCCATGTTTTATTTTTTTTTAAGTATTAAGTATTAAGATACTCTATTTTTTTTTTTTTAAAGAGAGAAGGACAGTGAGAAAGAGAGAGACAGAGACAGAATCAATTTTTATTGAGTTTTTCATACGGCTTTCACTGCTCTGACACTTAGTTGTGTATGTGGGTGCTGGGGTTTGAACCCATGTACTTGCGCATGCCAGGCAAGCGCCGTAACCGCCGAGCCACTGCTCCAGTCCCCCCAGCCCATGTTTTAATTTTTATTTTGAGACAGGTTCTTGCTAAGTTGCCTAGGACTTGCTAAATTGCTGAGTCTGGCTTTGAACTTGGGATCCTCCTGCCTCAGCCTCCCCAGTTGCTGGGATCATAAGCAAGAGAGGAACTTTGTTGAGATCACTGGCTCATGGGCTGGAGAGGCAGGACGTGAGGCTGTGCAGTGGCATCCTGGATGCCACACCCTGACTGATTCTGTATACCTTCTCTCTGGTCCCGGCTTGCCATTTTTCCTGTCTCTTTACAATCCAGAGTACTCTTTAAGCCTCATACGGGATCATCACTCTTACAATCCAGATTTCCCACCTAGTCCTTTGTGAACTGACCCCCAGCCCTCCACATGTTCTTCACCCTCCTCCTGTCTCTCCTGTCTCTGGTCTTTTGCCCCGTGCCTGGGACAGACACTCTTTTTTCCCAAACACTGCTAGTTTGTACCCTCAGTCCATTCACGTGTGGGCTCAGATGCATAACCGCAGGGACCCTGCTCTGACCTTCCTGTGTGAAATTGCTTTTAGTCACTCTTTGATCCCTGCTTTGTTTTTGTTCTGAAAATTATACCACATATTTGTGTTCTTCCTGTTTGCTTTCTCAAGTAAACTCCATGAGGTGAGTTCTTGGTCCATTTGTTTACTGGCATCTTTTCTTTGTACAATAGTACATGGAAGATTTTCTCTAAATATTTGTTAAATAAATGAATAAATAGTGCATTTGCATTTTAACATGAATTCACTTGGATAGTGTAGTAAAGAAAGGGATATGTAGCTGATAGATACAGGGCTCAGTCTTAATTGGCTTTGCATTTATTTCCAAGGCTTTGCTATGATATCTAGCTAAGAAAATGCTCAGAGGGGCTGGAACAGTGTGGCTCAGCTGTTGGAGAGCTTGCCTGGCATGCGCAAGGACCTGGATTCAAACCCCAGCACCACATACACAACTAAATGTTGGAGAAATAATGGCCAGATGAAAAACTAAGTAAAGTTGATTCTCTTTCAAAAACAAAAACAAAAACAAACAAAAAACAAAAAAACGACTCCTTCAACCTTTCTGTCTATGGAAGGAGAAACTGAGCTCAGAGAGTCAAAAGACTTGTCCAAAGTCACACAGCTAGTTTGCCCCAGAACCCTGTCTGGAGTCTATATGTTTCAGTTCCCTTTCCTCCGTGCATTTCTGCCTTCGGAGTTGAAGGGGACACATTGGGGGAAAGCAGCATACTGGGAGCAGCACAAGCAAAGGCCCAGAGGCAGAAAAGATATTGGCTTTTGTGGGATGGAGATTTTAGTTTGTCCTAAGTGAATCCACAGGTTTATGAAAGATTCCTGGGAGACAGAGAGTAGGCTGTATGAGGCATATTGGATCCTGGAGGATCTCAAATGTCATCTTGAAGACTTCCTAAATTTGGAAAGGAAGGGAGGCATATGAAAATGCTTTAAATATTGTTTTTTCTTTCCAGTGAAGGTGACATACAGTCAGTGGTATAGAAAATGGATTGGAATTGAGGAAGATACTGGAGGCTCAGAGCAGTTAGGAGAACCTTATAATAATCCAAATCTTACTATAGCTAGGGGCCTAGTAGCATTTCAGTTTGTTTTGTTTTTGTTTGAAAATTTGTGGTGGTTTTGGAGAAGATGACATATAATTCTCAGGTAAGATGTACCAATTCAGCTTTCTAAGAGGGTTTGGAAATAAGAAGCAGGAGATCTGGTATTTTCCCTTAATTCTGTTTATGCCTATAAATAACATTTTAGTATACAAATGATACTAAAATGGTCCATGTTAGGACAGGAGATGGAAAGTATCATTATATTGATGTGAAAATAGTGATGGAGGGGGTGAGGAGCAGCGGAACGAAAGATGGAAAATGAAACTGGGCAGCTTCCAGGAGGACCTGGACCTCGGTGTTAGGGGAGCTGTATTTTGGCTGGGGAGTCAGGCATCAAGGGACCCCAGCCTCACATTTTTTTAGTATAACCTGCCTCCTGGGCCCACAGATGCTTTTGAGAGATGGGTTGTGCTAAAGCCTAGGCCACAGAAGTTTAATGAGAACAGATTTATACTGCCCTTCCTTACCAGGCCACTGAACTGCCCCAAGGTGTGATCCTGTGAAACCTTTTTTCCACCCTCCGGAATACCTTTCCATCTCTTAAGGGAAAACTTTGAAAGTCAGAATGAAAGTGAAAATGCAGACCTTTAAATAATATCTTATACTGGATCTGAAAGTTTAGATTACAGAAAAATCCTGGAACATCCAACGTTCAACAAATATTTATTGAACGCCTACTAAACACCAGATCCTGTGCCGAGTACGGGAGCATCCCTCTTTTGACGTACTCTACCAGATGTTATTGGTGGAGTGTTGGCATTTGGTTCTGTTTCATGGTAAGCTCTTTTAGCCCCAAACGATATATAGCTTGGTCCATAAACCCACAGTTGCTTAAGACTGTTCATGTATGTTTGTATTCTCTTACTGACAGTTGAGTGCCTAACAGGCAGTATGATGGGTGATGAGGTGTTTTGAAGATGAATGAGGGTTCTCAACTGGTTGACTGGCATTCACCAAGTAGATCTGTCAGCTTTCCAATTTGCTGAGATTTCTAGCCAAGAGGAGAGTGTCGTCAGGAGTAATGTATCTCCCTTCTTTGTGTCCACACTGGGCCCTCCTCTTCCTTGCGCATCCCTGCTCCCTAATTGCATCTTTAAATTTAAGAGATGTGATGGCTGAGGATGTAGCTGAGGCCCTGGGTTTGATCCCTAGCATCCCCCTCCCAAATTTAAGAGATATGAAAACTGGCTCCTTTGCATCATGTTTGGGAAGCTGCATTAGGGTAGCACTTCCCCGATGACATCTTGAAGCTAGAAATCTTTACAGAAGAATCTCTGCTTCCTGTGTAATCTAAAAAGAAGTCTTCTCTGTGTGACCTTTCCCCTTCCTATGAAAGCTGCTTTCGCCTGGAGCGTGGCTGCAGGGCCTGCGGTGCCCAGCGTTTCTTGGGCTCTTCTTCACTTCTGCCTGCTTTGTTGGCTCCCTTTGGAGGTGCTGGCAGGAGAATGTGTCTCATTTTCTCAGAATGAATGATACAAACAAGAGGGAGGCAATCACGCCAAATGTTCCCATCATTTGGAGGGGCAGCTTCTCAGAACAAAGAGAGGAAAAAGAGGAATACAGAAGAGGGGTGTTTGTTTGAACTTTTGGATTGCCAACAGGAGTGAGAGTGTTGCCCACTCCTTTGTGGGGCGTCTGGAGCCAGCTTGTGCTCTGTGTCTGAGGTTGCTTCTTCTACTTTGGGTCTATGAGCTCTTTTCAGAGACAACTATAAAATAGAAAATTATCTTTGCTTTCAACTTCAACTTTAAATTGGTTCTTTAAAAAATATGTGTATGGTCAGACTGGAGTGGTGGCTCAGTGGTTACGGCGCTTGCCCGGCATGCACAAGTACGTGAGAGCAACGAAGCCAAATGAAAAACTAAATAAAAGTTGATTCTCCCTCTCTCTCTCACTGTCCTTCTCTCTTAAAAAAAAAAAAAGTGAATTGTAATGCATTCTAAAAAAAAAAAAAGTTTCACTTTTCCAACACCTAGTGATCATTGTTAATACCTTAGTACACACATTTGTAGGTCTTTCTCTTGGCATACAGATGTACATATTAGTATTAGTAATATATTAGTAAAATCATACTATACAGATATTCTGTCTTATTTTTCAATTATCTATTTTCTAATTCAGTAAATTTTTATTTTAATTAATATCCAGACCAAATTTAGGTTCCCCTGGCTTTTAGACTGTTTGGGTTGCTCTAACAAAATAACTTAAACCGGTTATATTATAAACAACAGAAATTTATTGTTCATACTTCTAGAGACTGGAAAGTCCAAGGTCAAGGTACCAGCAGATTTAATGTAGTTTAAGGGCCTGTTTGTAGATGGCCTCTTACTGTGTCTTTACATGTCAGAAGAGCAGTTTCCCCTAGGCTCCTATGAGGGTATTCATCCCATCACCTCCCAAAGTTCCCTCCTCTTAATACTTCCACCTTGAGGGTTAGGTTTGAATGTGTGAATTTTGGAGGGACACGATCACTGAGACCATAGGACCTATTTACCCTCAAATATTATTGTTTTTTCTATGCCAGTAACAAGTCTCTGATCATATACTATATGTGATTATGTCTTTATGCTTCTTTAAATCCACCTAACTCCATCCTTTTTGTACCATATTATCTTGTGAGGATTTATCTTTACTGGGTACCTTTAACTGACTGTTGAATGTTTTTTGGCGGGGATGCAGAAGAACTGTGGATTGAACCCAGGGGTGTTCTACCACTGAGCTCCCTCCCCAGCCCTCTTTATTTTTTATTTTGAGGCAGGATCTCAATAAGTTTCTGAGGCTGTCCTCCAGTCTCAGCCTCCCAAGTCTCTGGGATCACAGGTGTGCGCCACTGTGCTTGGCAAGCGTCATCTCATTAACCCCTGCAACATCTCTTGAGAAGTATGTTTTCTTCCTTACTTTTGTATTTTATTTTCCTGTGGGATCTCAGCTATTCTCAGGGCTTCTGCTGTTTCCTTTATATCAGAGATATGTCACCTGTATCTCAGCGGTCACCTTAAGAATAAATATGGAGGGGCTGGAGCTGTGGCTCAGTGGTTACAGTGCTTGCCTAGCTTATCAAGGACCTGGGTGCAAACCCTAGCACCACATATGCAACTATTTTTTTTTTTAAACGAAAAACAAAAAGAAAGAAAGAAAACTCAGCTCCAGGCAAAAGTAAGCTGTTTTCTTTACTCTAGAGGCAGGATTGTTCCAGTTAGTTGCTTGTTTACACATCTCTTCTTTACTCATTGCTTTCCTGAGCCCATAGATGATGAAGTATTTCCCCCTTAACTGGTTAGTTGAGTTTTATACAAGCAGTTAATGTTCTTTCTGGGAAAATTAGAAAATTAAGATAAAAAATCATCTATAATCCCAGTACGCAAAGATAATCATTGTTTACATATATGCCAATATATATACCAACACCATAAAACAAATATACATTCACAGAATGCTAAACATTTATCTTTAAAAAAAAAAAGAAAGAGAGGACAGAGAGAGAGGAAAAAAAGAGAGAAGCAACTTTTATTCAGTTTTTCATGTGACTTTCACTCCTGGGACACTCGGTTGTGTACGTGGTGCTGGGGTTTGAACTCATGTAAGCACTGTAACCGCTGAGCCATGGCTCCAGCCCCTATCAATCTCTTTTAATCTCCTATTATTTTATGTTTACGATTTTTCCCTCTCCTTATTTAAGCTGCAAATTGAAACACTAATGGTTGGGGATATAGATCAGTGTATGAGCGTATGAGCTCTTGCATAGAAACACTGTAGTGTTCCTTGTTCCTTTATTTTAATGCAGTTCCTCAATTATTTTGGGGGGATGAATTTCAAAAAGTAAAATGGATTGATGAAAGTGGTGGACATCTTTAGAGTTCTTGATATGCTTAGTCAAACTTCCCTCCAGAAAAAATTGTAAACATAAAATAATAATAATAATAATAATTACCTTTAATTTGTAAATTTTCTGATTAGCTTTTTTCTGTACTATTACTTCTATTTTTATTACACTCATTTACTCATTGGTTTTTTAATCAACCTAATGTTTTTACTATTTCTTTTTCATTATGATAGTCTGTTTTCATTTCCTTGAGAATCAGTATCAGCCATTCCATAACAAACATTTACTGTTTATTGTGAGGAGGGCAATCCATTAGCTTCACTCTTGTACCATAAACTTTTTTTCCTTTAGCTGTTTATATCTTTTTGCATTTATTCATTCTTTTGAGTTTACTGTTTGATCCTCCTTTCATAATTTCAGTCTGTTTTGTTCACATTTCATTTACTGAGAATTGTGTTCAGGGTCACTATGAAACACTGAGTTACTGAGGCATTTTTTAAAAATTTTGTGATGGTGACTTTACTTAATGATCACCTGATTATAAATCCTCCCTCCCCCGTGTTGGTAAATGATTTTGTATAAGGGAGATGAAACCCTGAACTCCCATTTCATTCTTGCTAAGATTAGCTTGAAGAAAGAGCCGTCCCTGGTGGGAGAATGCTTTCTTCTAGGACGCGGAGACACTATCTGGGGTTTTTGCTGGGGAGCTGGCTGACTGGTGCTGTAACCTCCAGGTGGAGCAGCACCAGAGTGATCCTGTGAGTTTTGGAGTGCTTAGCAAGAGTAGAGCCCAGGCTGGACTGTGAAGGACTGAAGAGGAGCTCAAAGTGCATGGCCAGCTTTCGATTCTGTAAAAGAGGTGGGCATTTGGGAGAAGTGGCAGGTCACAGTGTGTCCACTGGAACTGTAGGTGAGGAGACACAGTAAATGCATTGAGACTGACTATGTGAGATAGAAAGACCTGTAAGTCATAGACCCTACCCTCAGAGAAGCATAAAGCACCTACAGGAAACTAAAGATTAGTACCAAAATGTACGTGGATTCATGAGGCATCAGAAGGCTTCTGATGAGCATGTGGTAGAAACAGAATGATGAGGGTTTAGAGGTGGAAGAACTGACTGTGAGCAGAAGGGGTTGAGGAGGCTACAGGGAGGACAAGGGGCGTACAAGTGGGGTGCTGGCTAGATTAGACTTGGTGAAGAGGAAAGGAAGAGTGACGTTAACTGGGAAGAATATTCTAGACTCAAAGGTGGGATATGTTTCATTAAACTGGTCTCATTTGTTTCCATCTGGAGGCTCTGCCCCACTTCCAACAGTGATGACTGAGTCTTCTCGGGGAGTAGTGCTCGGCCCAGTGTCTGGGTGCCACCTTGGTTTAGATGACACTGCCCTCCGCTTGCCTCCTTCCAAGCACAGAGCTATGACTTCTGGGCCAGCACCTTGTAGAGAGATCTGCCTCTCAACCTCAGCAACCTTACCAGCTGCTTCTCAAGCGCTGGATTCTCTCATACTATGTTCAGCCTATCTCTAGGTCCTTGCTGGTTGCCATTGTAGCTTAGAAACTCCCTGTCCCTTTCTTCCCCCAGAACTAGGCTTCCAAGTTGCAATTCCATTAATGTTCACTGCAAGCTTCCTCAGTGCCCTTTGGGCCTCATTATTCTATGTCCTCTGACACTTCCTTGTTTTGTTGCTCTATGGGTTACAGATCCCTGTGCTGGTGTCCAGAAACCATCAGGTGCAATGGGGAATGATGTATGTGGGACTGTGTGGAAGGGATAGTAAGAGCCAAGGCTGGAGATTCAGGTGTGGCTCTGATTTTGGAGGGACAGGATTTAGTCCTCAAGGGGAACCATAGTGTTTTTTTTTTTGTTGTTGTTTTTAAATATTTCATCAGTTATTTAATCAGACCTTTATTGATGCCCACTCAAGTTGTTTGTAGTCTCTTTCTGATAAAATGTAACAGTAATTATCCACGGGTAAACATAACAGTTTTGATTTTTAATTTTGTTAGTGTTGCCATTTTGATTGGAGAGGCAGATATGCTATTCGTCTTCAAACTGGAGAAAATGTCCACATCTTGACTTTCTGTGTCCTCTTTCCAAGAGTTGATCTGTCTGAGAATACAGTTGTAGCCCAATATGTTCCTTTTCCCAATCACTCCTTTTGTGTATGTGTGTGGCGCAGGGGCGGGAATGGTCCTGAGGCTTGAGTCCAGGGTATGTGGGGCAAGTGCTCTATCTCCGAGCTACATCACTATCCCTTTTTATTTTATTTTGAGATAGGGTCTCACTAAGTTGCCCAGCCTGACTCAAACTTGCTATCGTCCTGCCTCAGTCTCCTGAAATTTTTTTCGGAGGGTGTTGTTGGAGATCTAATCCAGGACCTTGAGCATGCTAGGCAAGCATGCTACATCTGCAGCCCTCCCAATCACTTTCTCCCACTCTGCAAAAAGAAGGCATAGCCACTACTCATCATGAATCTTGCGGATTGTTTGTCTGGTGTTTGAAAACCTCCAAATTAGCCAGCAAAGGCACAATTAGAAATATTATTAGAAGTTGGGCATGGTGGCACATGCTTGTAATCCCAGCAATTTGGGAGACTGAAGTAGGAGGATTGCAAGTCCAAAGCCAGCCTCAGTAACTTTGTGAGGCTCTAAGCAACTTAGCAAGACCCTGTCTCAAAAACAAAACAAAATAAAAAACAAAAGCCCCCAAAGCAAAAACAAACAAACAAATAAAAAACGGGCTGAGGATGTAGCCTGGTGGTTAAGTGACCCTGAGTTCAATTTCCCAGCGCACACACACACACACACACACACAAAAAGGTAAATGACTGGGTAAAATCCTTTTCTAAGTCAGATGGCTTGCAGTCCTTGCTTTCAACAAAATTTCTGGAGTTGGCAGCCAGTAGATAATTAAAAAATAGTTTTTGATGATAGGTCACTATGTGATTTTGACATGTACATGTAATTCTGAATGAGCACAAAAATTGATATTACTATAGCAAAATTTCTTTCATTCTTATCTAGTTATTTATTTGAACAAGGCTTTTTTGGTGCTTCGAGCTGTAAAAATGAAAAGTTAATGTATTCCTAATAACACTTTACATCTTAATAGTACCAATATGAAATGTAAGAATGTTTTGTTCAGTGGTATGTTAATAATAAAGGAGGTAAAAATCTGATGCAGAAGAAGACAGTATATATTTTTTTTTTTTTAAAGAGAGAGGGACAGTGAGAGAGACAGAGAAAGAGAGAAACAACTTTATTTAGTTTTTCACATGGCCTTGGTTACTCCAACACTTTGTTGTGTACGTGGTGCTGGGGTTTGAACCGGGTCCTTGTGCTTGCCAGGCAA
>PVKS010007444.1:49977-73014 GCA_004027875.1 Aplodontia rufa
AAAATTTGTTTTATTGGTGCATTATAGTTGTACATAATGATGGGATCTGTTGTCACGTATTCCTAGAGGCACACAATACAGCAATATAATTTGGTCAATATCCCCACCCCAGCACACCCTCTACCTCCCTCCTCCCATTCTCTGATCCCTTGCTTTTTTTTTTTTTAAGAGAGAGAAAGACAGAATCAACTTTATTTTTTCATCTGGTCTTTGTTTCTCCGACACTTAGTTGTATATGTGGTTCTGGGGTTCAAACCCGGGTCCTTGTGCATGCCAGGCAAGTGCTCCTAACGGCTGAGCCACTGCTCTATCCCCAACCCTTTTTAATTGTTTATTTTGAAACAGGGTCTTTTTAATTGTTGAGGCTGGCCTTGAACTTGTGATCCTCCTCTCTCAGCCTCCAGAGTTGCTGGGATTACAGAGCACTCAAATTTATGTTTTTTAAATGAATGGTGATAGATTTTAAAACACGATGGTATTTAGATTCCATTGGATCATTTGGATTCATTTAAGATAGTAACGTAGTAGTTTTATTTTAAAATGTCAACATTGGTAAAATGGCAGCCTTTTCTTTTTTAGACCCAGGGCCTCCTACGTGCTAAGCAGGTGCTGTACTGCTCAACTACACCACCAGCTGGGAATGCCAATATTTATAGTATGCCATGAAGTACATTTCTGCTGCTGTTTATGACGCAAAAAATTAAATATTAACCTTTATATACGAAACGTAATGGTGTTCTACAAAATTCTCTTAGGGCAAACATGATAAGCAAACACTTAAATGGAGTATGACACAGGTGCTTGACCAGAAAAAAGCAAGGAAGTTAAGGAATCCTCAAGGTCAAGACAAAGGAATCCTCAAGGTCAGACAGAGTCACCAGAGGAGGTGCTGTGGGAGCTGAGCCTTGAGCAACTGTTGAAGTTGGCTAAGCAAAACAGAGGTGGAAAGAGGGAATGGAGTCCACAAAAGGCTTGGCAATATTAAAAAGAACGTGAAAGCTTTGGGGGAAATGGCAGGTGTGGAACGAGCAGAAAGGTGATTTCCAGACAGTGTCTTCAGATGGCCCAGAAAGGGGAGGTGACTGGCTAGAGGTCTGTGGAGGAAGCTCTTGGCAAGGATTGGGTGCCAGAAAGCGACAGCAATCCATTAAGGGCACTTCCTTCCCAGTGGTTGTTTTCTGGATTAACAGTTATCTGAACACTCTTACAGATGCAGAAATTCTTACTAATGTTCAGCTAGAGGAGGGAAATGGGGTCTTTCCTTTGCAAGTTTTGTTCCTTAGTAGTTATACATAGACTGAGATTAGTGCTGTAGGGCAGGGTTCTTTTTCTTTTCGTTCTTTTTTTCAAGAAAGCGGGCAGTGAGGGAGAGAGAAAGAATCAAATTTTATCTAGTTTTTCAAGTGGCTTTTGTTGCTCTGACACTTTGTTGTGTACATGGTGCTGGGATTCGAGCCCACAAACCTGCGCATGCCAGGCAAGCGCGCTGCAACTGCTCCAGCCCCTTTTTTCTTTTCTCTTTCTCCTCCTCCTCCTCCTCCTCCTCCTTCTTTTTTTTTTTTTAAGAGAGAGGAAAAAGAGAGAATCAACTTTATTTTTTCATCTGGGTCTTGTTTCATCTGAGTGTGAAACTTAGTTGTGTATGTGGTGCTGGGCTTTGAACCTGGGTCCTCACACATGCCAGGCAAGCGCTGTAACTGTTGAGGTACCACTTCAGCCCTGCCAGGGTTCTTTCTGCTGGTCACATGGTTGGTTGAGGTTCTCAGTTTGTTATCTAAAAGGGTGACTATAGTTTTGGAACCAAAATTTGGAATTGTTGGGCCAGTGAAGGATTTTTGTCTCAATTTATGAATTCATTAACATGAGAAGCTTTTACAAAATACTAAAAACTAAATCAAATTTAATATATGTCTTTTCAAATGACACTTATTTTAAGGAATTCCGCTGTACAAATTCCCAGGAGAGAGCCACTCTTCTGGGACATGTCACTCTGAATTCCTATGACGGAGAACAGTGCTGTGAAGTCTGATTGTGTGCAGTCCTGAAAAAATAGATGACACTTGCCTTTGCCCGTTTGGAGCATTTGTTCAGCGTGGTGATAGGGACTTGATACAGTGTTTGCGTAGAGCAGATTGGACGCGTTCCAGAAAGAAACCATCAAAGGGCTGATTAGATACCACACAGAAACACGAGGCGGTCAGATGAGTGCTTTTTCCACATTTTCATATTTTCCAGGATGACACTGAAAGCCTGGCCCTTAGAGAACCCTGAGCCACCTAATAATTCATTCTTGTGGGCTCTTGAGAGGGAGGAATGGGAAATTCGTACCAATAAGTAGATGCCCTTGGCCTTTCTTGGGCAGCATGAGAGTGTGACGGCAGGCAAGGTAAGGAATACCACACTGCTTTGATTTCTCGTGGGAAAGTGTCTTTGGTGTTGTTATTTCCAGCTCTCTGATAAAAAAAAAAAGAAGTCCCTGAAAAGCTTGACTTTTGGGGGAGGACAGGGGAAAATAGGATCAAGAAAGTACTGAATCTACACAGGGGACCTACTATGTGCCAGTCACAGCTTAATGCTTTATTTTCGTAAGTCTTACTCATTGTCTCAGACAGGAAGAAGTCACACCCCAGAGAGATCAGGTACCTTGCCCAAGATCCAGAATTCAAACCCTGGTTCATTTAATTCCAAAGCCCTTCCCACTAATTTGTGGTACCTTCACTTGCTGAAATCATGGAGAATGAAGGAGATTCTGGGTTGAATAAGGAAACTTGTGGTACTCAACAAGCTGTTCTGAACAGAACCCTTTCTCTGCAGCTGTTGGCGAGAGAGGACTAGTGCTGACTAAAGGTTGGAATCAAGAGGGAAGACACCAGGAGTTCTTCAGACCATCCCTGTTTTGTGGGGAGGGAGTTTTGTGCCATGGCATCTAGACCTTGGTGGTGGTTTGGAACAAATGGGTGCTGAATTAACCCTCCACCAGTTATCCCGATATGGGAAAAGGGGGTGGAACATGGCACTCTATAGGGATATGGAATTTCACAAAACACAGTTTTTGTTTGTTTCTTAATTTGGGACCAACATAAAATTTCCCACTTTTAAATTTTTCCCAGAATGAAGGACTAAAAACAAACAAATAATAACCCCAAACCTAGAGTCGTCTTCCCATCATATAAGAGAGGACATCTGCAAATCAAAATAATAAATTAAAAGAAACAATATGATTATAAGACAGACAAGAGAGAAACTTATCCTCATCTGTTACAATAATAGGTAAGGTTTAAAATGTTTTCAATTAAGTAAAACTGCAGCATAAATTTCTTGACTTGTCAGTTGGGTTTGTTTGGTGTTGCATTTCAGGAGAAGCTTGACTCCCCAGCCTGTTTTCTACTTTATTTTTCATCATTTATTGTTAAGAGTCTGTTTTGACAGATATGTTAACGATATTCAATGGTCCTTATAGTGAATGGCGACTAGGGGAGTAACAACAGTTCTTATGCTTTCAATTCTGTGGCCAGGCCACGAAGAGAGCACGAGTGAGTGGTGCAGGTACCAGGAAGGGACTGTCTTGCTTCATATGTGGGGTGGGGATGGGGGCTACACGGGACCCTTGTTGTTTAATATGCAACATGTAGAAATTTGAGGGAGGTGCTGTGGTTGGCAAAATTTTTCAGCATGGCCTGGACGGCATTTAGGAGCATTCCTCTTGTAAAGGAATTATCCTGTTTGGTACTGCAAGGTAATCTACAGGAGAAGGCACAGACAAAGGCCCATTGTTTTCTTTAGGCAGCTGTTTATTGCATTGGTGCAAAGGAGGGGTACGGGGACCCGCCTGGCAGAAATCTAGCCTAGGTGCTCAGATGTGGGGTGGTCCTGCTGCTCTGCCTGGTTAGTTTCTTCTGCGTCTATTTTGCATGGAAACTCAGCAAACTGCCGTTTTCCTCCAGGCAGCATCTTAGCTTCACCTTCTACCAGGTCTCAGTGCCCTGGAGTTTGGATGAATGTTATGAGTACGTGGGGATAGAAAAAGACCCTAAAAAACCTCTGGGGAATTCCCCAGCTCTCCTAGTGTCCAAGGCAGAACCTACTGACTGCATTTCCAAGGGCCATGCTGGGGCAAGTGTGTGTTTTGGCCTCTTTGGAGAAGGGCACATTAGCTTCCCTGGCCTGTTTACATTTGTTTGGTCCTTCTGCACTTGATTACAAATGAGCCTTGGGCGGGGAATTTCCCTGCTTCCATGGAGGTCATTCCTTCCTTTTTTCTGCTTTCTCAATTTTTCCAGCTGGGAATGAGCCTTAAGAAAAAAAAATCAACTAAAACCTTTCTTTCACTTAACTCCTTGTCTCATAGACTTTGCCCAGTGAATGAATGAGTTCACAGTCAGGAAGTAATTTATCTCCCTCCTGTGGTTCCCTTCCACTGGGTTCTGGGACTGTTAGACCCCTTCTCACTTGCCTATCACTGCTGAGGTTGTCAGCACTCTCCCCAAAGGGAAGGAATAATCTTCTAAGCCTGGACTGCTTATTGGTGCTTGTTGAGCTGGTGTTGATGCAAGGGTCCCTAGTTCCTTGGACTCTTGTGTTCTGGCTCCTCGGGTCACATATAAATACTTTGAGATTAAGAATTCCAAATTCTTTCCTCCTCATTTTCCCAGTCTGTGTGTTTAGCACATGAGAGGATAGGTAGAAGACAGTGACCACCAGTGGCTTAATGTGGCAGTGGGGTCACCTCAGCCTGCCCACATTAGAGCATGGGTACAGCCACTTCAGCTCTGAGGCCAGCTTCATTAGGTGCTTCCTAAGCAAGTGGCTCACAGTCCGGGTGAGGGGAACCCTTTGCTCCTATTGGTGTTGTTAGAAGACCCCTTCAGATCTCTTTGTTCTTTTGTGGAAGCCCTCTTTTCTTTCTTTCTTTTTTTAAATTGATGTATGTTAATTATACAGAATAGTGGAATTTGTTGAGTATATTCATATATATACATATATATGTGTATATATATATATATATATATAAATATGATAATTAGATCAGGTTTCACTCCTATTACCTCCATTCTTCCCTTCCCCTGTTCCCTTTCCTCTACCCTAATGGTCTTCCTTCTGCTTTCATGATATCCATTATTATCCCCCTTGAAAGTTTCCTTTTCTTGTTCATTTGAACAGTCCTTATATTAGAGCTTCTAATAAAGGATCCTGTCTGGTCTTTGAAGTCTTTTTTCCCCCTTAAAGGTTACTGGGAAGCTCAAGTGAATTTTACTTGTTGTTATTAACTTTTCTATTCTCTTTACAGCTTTTATACCCTTTGGAGAGATTCTCGATTCTCTCCTGGATAATTCGTGAAGAAGTTTTTTTTTTTTTTCTTTAAGCCAGTGGACCTAATTCTGTAGAGTGATTTCTTAGCTATCCTCCAGCTTGTTGATCTTGGTGGTTTTTTTGTTTTTTTTGTGGAAGATCCTTTCTTGGGCTGCTGACCCTTCCAGTTCTGCTGATGCTCTGTGGTAATGGTTTTTTGCCTGTGTATTTTCTTGATTTCCCAGGTTTCTGTCTCACTGGTAGATTTCTGTCTACTTTTCATGTCATAAGCTTTCTTTCAGCTTCTGTTTGGTTAAAACAGTATTCATTCTCTTTCTCTCTCCCCCTCTCTTTTCTTTACTACAAAGTTAACCTTTGGCCTTTGGGCTTTATTTCTAAGCTGGGTTTCAGTTCAGACCTTGGTGCTTCATTTCCTGCTTGTGCTGGTTCTAACTGTGACTCTGTGTTAGGCCTAAGAATGGTTGTTGCTTCCATGTTGCCCTGAAATTTTATTTCCATATCCTTTTTATGATTTTCCCTCTTGATTAGCACTCGTTGCAGTTCTCTTTAAGAATTCTTTTTTTCACCCTAAGGTCTTGAAGATAGTACTTGTAAGTTTTCTTCTAAATATTTTCCCTCTTAGACAACAGTTTATGTACATTCACATTTGGATCCAGACTCCTATTTAAAAACCCTGACTTCTTTGCCCAGCTTTTCTTCAGTTTAGGATTGCATTTTTCCTTTTTTGTCACCCATCTGCTGGCCTGTGCAGTGGTCTTCTCTTCCATCGCCCATTGTACTGTGCCTGCCCCTCTCCCACAGTCTTCCCCTCTGGTGGAGGTCACAGAGGAAATATTTAGTTAGTCTCTGCCAAACATTCTGTCTGTGTTGTTTTGCTTAAAAAAGACATGCAGATAAACTGTTTTGCTTCTTGGTCTTGCCGCGCTAGGGCAGATGTTTCTTTATAACGGAGGTGTTGTGGTCAATTGGGAAGAGTGCTGGACTAGAGTTTGAAGAATTGGATTCTAATCCCTGATGTGCTACTAATTTGTGGTGTGGTCTTGTGCAAGGCACATTTCTATGTCTCGATTTCCTTTTGTCAAAAGGGACCTTATTTCATGATAAAGAAGACAAGACTCCAAATTGGCTGGAGTGGTGTACGCCTGTAATCCCAGCTAGATAGAAGACTGGGAAGAAGGATTTCAAGTTTGAGGCAAGCCTGGACAACTTAGCAAAACACTGTCTCAAAATAAAATAAAAAGGGCTGAGGATATTGATCAGTGGTAGAGTACTTACATAGCATGCACAAGTCCCTGAGTTCAATCCCTGGTCACACACTATAACCTTATGGATGTGAGGTGGGAACCCAAAAAAGCAAGCCTGGGGAACAAGGAGAGAGCAATAGACTAAAGGCAAAGAGCCATTACCGTGAACCAGAAGGGAACCCATGTGAACATCAAATTAATATATGTAGTCACTTTAAAATAAATATAAAATGTGATAAAATGATGAAAATTCTTTGATAAGGATCACTTTAGATAACTACTTTGCCCACCCCTGGGTTTTCTGTGGGTTCATACCTGCCTGCTGTCACCTTGGAGATGTGGGAGGATTGTCCTACTGTGAGATCAGTTCCAGAATTATTCTTCCCATCTCCAACCTCCTTCACAAACCCAGGAATATTTGAAACTCAGCCCAGATCTTCACCTGGCTTTGATTTCCCCATCATGTGAAGGTTGAGCCTTGGAAGTTGTAGCTTCCAGAGACCTTAAATGTTTGCTAATGTGTCCAGCTTCTGCATTTCTTGATCACTCCTTCTGTGTATGGCTGTCTTCCAATCCTTATGCCCTGGAGAAGGTATGATTTGGTCCCAGCAAGGAAAGGGAGACTATCTGGGGATCTTATCACTAAGAGCTAGGAAATAAAAGTATACAAAATAAAACAAAACACCTGAGAAATGCCCCTTAAGAATGCTAAGGGAGGGGCTGGAGCAGTGGCTCAGTGGTTATAGTCCTTGCCTGGCATGTGGAGGGACTCAGGTTCAAATCCCAGCACCACACACACAATGAAGTGACAGAAAAACAAATCCCAGATGAAAACATAAATAAAATTGATTCTTTATCTCTCTCCCTCTCTCTTAAAAAAAAAAAAAAAGAATGCTAAGGGATCTTCGAAGAAGAAACAGAATGGTTAACTTTTGCCTGCATAAACCACAACCTTTCTTCCCAGCAGGCACTTTTCAGATAGGCAGAGCTTCACTTCTTCGTTATTCCCATTCCCTTCTAAAATGACTCTGGAATATATTCAGATCTTACCTAGTTTATACTTTTTTTCTTTCCACCTAGAGATTTGCTTTGGTTTCCTCCAGGGCAGAATAAATTTGACAAAGACAGTCTCCAAAGTGTTTTTGCTGCCCTGTGGTTCTTTGTAGGATAAAAATCAGCAGAAATTTTCCTAAGCGGGTACTGGGGGACCACCTGACTCTGAGGTTAATGATGTGGGCGTGTGCTCACTATTGCTGTGTCAGTTTGCTGAAACTTGCTAGAGAAATCTAGGGAATTTGGTAGAGTAATTGTTTTTAAGTCTTTTTTTGTTTTTAAAGAGAGAGGGACAGTGAGAGAGAGAATCAGTTTTATTTAGTTTTAAATGTGACTATCGTTGCTCAAACACTTCATTGTGTACATGGTGCTGGGGTCTGAACCCACGTACTTGTGAATGCCAGGCAGGCACTGTAACCACTGAGCCACTGCAACCACTGAGCCACTGCTCCAGCCCTTGGTAGAGTACTTCTGGGGAGAGGATTTTACTTAGTTGATTCTGTATGCTTTCAAGTAGGCCTTCTTTGCTATTTTACAATCACTTTTTTTTTTAATCTCTTAAGTCCCTGTGACATTCACCACAGGGCTCATCCTATATATATATTTATGTTTTGTTTTCTATAAGCCCTGACTTCATCCTAACCCTACATCACCAATGAGAGTACCTTCTACTTTATTGAGACTGTTAGGACTAGGTGACATAGCTTGGAAGAGTTCCTTTTCTTTGTATAGAAAGGCACTGCCTTCCAACCAGCCCTAAGAGAACAGGCAGCAAGCAGTGCCAGGAGGTTCGTAGATATGTTTGTTGTGAGTGCCAACAACATCTGGTTGAAATAATTGCTTTGATTTGGGGTTTGATAAGAGTTGTGAGCCTGTGTCTGGCATTGGACACTTATCCCCATCCCATCTGGTCTTAAACCAAGTTGTTTTTAGCAAATGCCCCAAGTGGTAACTGACTTGTGATGCTGAATGGGTCCTTCCTACCATTTCCGTCCTGGGTACTCATGCACCTGCTGGCTTCTGCGTCTCTCACAGTCATGGGTCATTCAGGGATGTGTTCTTCAGATAGTATTCGTTTTCTCTTTAATCCTCATCTTTTCTTTCTGTTTCTCTACTACCTGTCTTGCTTAGTTATATCTAATGAACACCCTCCTTCTTCCCATTCCTCTCTGGTTATGAGGTAACACCTATCCCTAATCATAGCAGAGAAGCATGGCACCAAGAAGACTTCCAAACAGACATCTGGGAGTGGGATTTAAAATCCCCCCCAAAATGGCCTTCTTTTAATTAACCTGTCTTCCTTCCAGGACTACAATTTGAGGTATATAAACATTATTTAATTTTATTCCCCTTTTATTTTATTGTTTTTATTTACAGAGGTGTTATTTTGCATCTTATTTATATATAAACCGCATTTCAGCCATGCTCTTAAGTAATGAGCTTCTATGGGAATCCACCTACCATGTGTAATGTTTGTTTCTTTGGGAAAATGTCTTCACCTTGTCAATGTGATCAACTGATAAAGGAGTGTTCCATGAAAACACAGTCTGCTCAGCCTCCAGCCTGTACTGGTGATGTTGCCATGCAAGGGGCTGACTGTTGCCCTCGTACAGAGATGAAGAAAAGTGCATCCCAGGGATGCCCAGAGCCCGGGCAGGGAAGCTTCCTCTGTTTTCCTGCATCTCTTTAAGGTAGAGGTGCTGGAGTGTGCCATGCTTGACTTTCCTGAGCTCTTCTTTTTCTCAATTGTGGATTATTTCAGGACGTACTCTAGCTTAAAGATTGACAAGGTTTCCTGTACTTTGAAAATGTAATCTAATTGTGGCAAGCTCACATTCTCTAAACATGTTTAGTGGAGTTTAAAAAAAGTGGGAGGGGATAATTCTATTTAAAGAGAGGGGAATCAATTTTATTTAGTTTTTCATGTGGCTTTTGTTGCTCCAACACTTGGTTGTGTACGTGGTCCTGGGGTTTGAACCCGCGTCCCTGGGAATGCAAGGCAAGCGCTGAAACCACTGAGCCACTGCTCCAGCCCCTCCCCTCCCATTTTTGACTAGGAGATAATAGCTTCTTTTGATGCTGCATCAGGTCTTAACTGGAAATCTTCTGGTTTAAAGCTGTATACATTTCCTGCAGAATACATACACTGCTAGTTCATGCAAATTGAAGATGACCCAGTGCCTCGAGTGCAATCTGCAGTATCTCGTGGAATGAACAATCCAGGAAAATGGAATGACTTGGAATAAAATTTCAAACTGTACTGGGTTCCAGGTGACTGGAAATTTACTGCGAGGGTGGGAATGTTTATCCAGATGTTCATGCCTGGGGCTTTGTGGGTGTCATATTGTTCCAGAGAAGGACAGCTGTAGCCGATTTTATTTTTTTCCTTTCTGTGGTGCCCAGGGATATTCCTTTTGAGTTCATCTTTGGTCCTGTCTCTCTGAACAAAGCAGCACACATTTTGAGTTAGGTTTGGGAGTCAAGTCTGTGGCCACAGGGCAGGGTGAGACTAACTATGATTCTCCTAAGTAGCAAACCTTTCACCTTTGCTACATTGGCACCACAGCCTGTAAAGAACTGAAGAAACCAGCTGCAGACCCTTATTGTGCAACTTTGAGGTGAGAATAGGCAAAAATCCCAGGGGCTGGGAGACAGACATGTGGCTACCAGAGACATGACGTCAGCTAGTTTACTGGTCCTGTGGAGGAAGGGGAGATTCCAGGTGCTTAGCCTCCTTCCTGCATATGGGGGTGTCTGGCGCCACCCCCAGTCCTAGCGGCAGCCAAGTCCTCTGCCTGGGAAAAACCTTGTCTGACTCTCTGCCTCCTGCTGTTCCCACTGGGACCTCAGCTTGGAAGGGGTCTTGCAACCTTGGCTGTGGGAACAGAGCTTTGAGGAATGGACAGACGTATTTGTCTCTGTGCACATTTATTTTTTCTCTCTGAATTGAGGATTGAACCCAGGGCCTCTCACATGCTAGCCAAGCACTCTACCACTAAGGTATGTATATATTCCTAGCCTTTGTTAAAAATTTTATTTTGAGGGCAAGAGTGGTGGCTCAGCAGTAGAGTGCTTGCCTGGCATGCACAAGGACATGGATTCAGTCAGCACCACATACAAAACTAAATGGAGGAAAAAAAAAAAAAACAGATGGAAAAAAAAAACAGATGAAAAAATAAAATCAGGGATTGGAGCGGTGGTTCAGTAGTTATGGTGCTTGCCTGGCATGTGCGAGGATGCGGGTTTGCACCCCAGCACCACATACACAATGAAGTGTCAGAGCAAGGAAAGCCACATGAATAAATAAAATTGACTCTCTCTTTCTCTCTCTCTCATTGTCCTTCTTTCTTTGGAAAAAAAAAACCTTTAAAAAAGAAAAAAATAAAATAATTTCTCTTTCTGTCTTTCTCTCTCTAAAAAAAGGGAAATATTCTTTAAAAATATTTATTTTTAAAATTTTAAGACAGGGTCTGGCATAGTTGCCCTGCTGACCTTGAACTTGGGATTCTCATGGCTCCCTCTTGAGAAGCATATGTGTACATTTTGTGTTAGTGCTAACAAATGATTAAGGTTTGCAAACTCAGAGTTCAGTGAATTGAGAAAGGGACAGCATTGTCTGTGTCTTCTGGAATCTATGGTAGGAATTGCTCTTTTCTTGGAAAGGAAAGCAATCTATGATTTAAATAATTTTTAATTAAACTTATTTTAATTATTTTCTTTTGATCCCTTAATGAAGACACTCCGTGTACAAGAGAAAAAACTTTTTAATGACTTCCTTTCTGTGTTCTGCTCCTTCCCTGTGCTCATCCTAGAGCAGAGCCTCGCAAGGCCATATTTTGGGTGACAGATTGAAGAAAGCAAGTCTGCAAGGAAGACCTCTGTGCTAGCCTTGCCTGTGTGCAGGCTTCTGGGAACTGTGGTGGGGGCTTCTTGGGAAGCCCATATCCGACAGTAGGACTGGAAAACACTTTATGACAGAGACTAGAGAGGGAGCCGTGGAGCCAGCAAAACCCATCTGCTGTGCAGCTTTGCTTTCCTTTCAGATGTTGGGCTTCCTCTCTGGTTCCACCCTCTTCCCCCAAAACATATTAAAAAAAGTGAAGCCTGGGGACTGGAGCAGTGGCTTAGCGGTTACTGTGCTTACCTCACATGCGCAAGGACACGTGTTTGAACCCCAGCATCATGTATACAATGAGTGTTGGAGCAATGAGAGGCACATGAATAACTAAATAAAATTGATTCTCTCTTTATCTCTGTCCCTCTCTTAAAAAAAAAAAAAAGCCTGTTGCATGAAAAGCAGGTGATGCCAAAGCAGGAGGATCAGCCATTCCCAGGCCTGCTTGGGCATCTCTGTAACTGGATAGCTTAGGATTTTTCTAAGGCCCTTGCTCACATTCAAGTGTAGGCACTGCTCTCTCCTGAAGCCGTGGGGGTTGCAACCTCAGGCTTAGTCTGCCCAATTGACTTCCCACCACTGTGTTTTCTCTCTTTTTTTTTTTTTTTTTTTTTTTTGGGCTTTTAGATATGAGGACCTTCACAGTTTCCTAGCTGCCAGTGTTCTTTTTCTGAGAGCCCAGTGCCTGGGCCCAGGAAGCTGTGGGTAAGCGCTTGGTTTCCTTCTTAGCTGGGCACTTCTGGGAAGCTGTCTGCATTCCTTTCTGCCCGACTCTGCCTCAGGGGCTGTGTGGGGTGCGGTTGCTTCATGCCTCTGTGAAGTGGAATGCTAGAGAAGTTCTACAGAGAGGAGCCACAGAAGATGACCAGGGGTTTGGAGGTGGACCTGCCTTGTATTGCTGTTACGGAGCCAGGAGCTAGCTCTTTGTGAGGCATGGTGTGGAATTGATTCTTTTAAAAACTTTTGCAATTTACCTCCCTGTTTTCTTGCTGCTCTGGAAGAGAGGCGGGTGAGGAGGAAGATTAATGCCTAGTTTCCTGTGATCTTCCTTCGGCACTGGAGTTGGGTACAGCAGATGCTTTTTATTAATGAAGAGCTCACGTGTGAGGCTCTTTCTCCTGGCTGCTGTACAACTGGTGTCTTCCCAGTCTGACTTGTTGGAGCTGTGCATGGTTTCGGTAGGTGTCTCCTTCCTTTGAAGGCAGGTGCCATTGTTGCCTAGCTTAAAATCTTTCAGAGGGCAGCAGCATCAGCTCCCTTAAAGCAGAAAGGGCCCAAGAGAGCTTCAAAAACATGAACATGCTGGACAGAAGATGAGCCTGAGAGGTGGTGTCCAACGCAAGGGTATGTGGTGGGTAATTTGAAGTAGAGATTGGGGTTGAACCCTTCTATTGAACAGGAAAGAGCAGTAAATCTGGACAGAAAAATGGAGAAGGCTGGGTATGGAGAGCAGGAAAGCTGGGTGTTTTTTTTTTTTTAAGAGAGAGAGGGCTAGTGAGAGAGAGAGAGAGAATCAACTTTATTTAGTTTATCATGGGGCTTTCACTGCTGCAACACTTCGTAGTGTATGTGGTGCTGGGGTTCAAATCCGCATACATGTGCATATAAGGCACATGCTGTAATTGCTGAGCCACTGCTCCAGCCCAAAGCTGGGCTTTTTTGTTTGTTTTTCTGTTATACAAAGAGAGAGGGACAGAGAGAGAGAGAGAGAGAGAGAATATCAATTTTACTTAATTTTTCATATGGCTTTCATTGCTCTGAGACTTCGATGTGTACGTGGTGCTGGGGTTTGAACTTGCGTACTTGTAAGCGCGGTAACCACTGAGCCACCGCTCCAGTCCCTGCGGTATTTTTTTTTTGAGTGATGTATCACAGAGTGGCTGGAGACCAGAAATTCTGGGGAGGTGGGTTTGGGCATTCTTGGTTGTGCCTCCATTGCTGAATACCTTGAGCATGAGGGCCAGATTTGCCTTCCTTAGGGAGTAGGCCTGGTCCCACACCTGCTCTTCCCACCTTACACCTACAGTGTACCAGTGTGATTCTTGTCTGTCAGGGAATGTCCAGGATCAGGGCATTATGAAGCAGAGGCGCTGGGTCTGAGTGGACAGACCAGCCAGAGTCCCTCCTCCCAGTGTGTTGGCTGCCTCAAATGGTAAGAAGCTCCTTTGCAGCTTCAGTCCTTGTTGTCTTGAACTGTGGAGGTGTCTGTGCCCTGGCAGCATGCACAACCCTTGTCACCTGTTCCCTGCCTCCTTAGGGCTTAAAAACGGACGGGGCTTAATTTGAAGCTGAACTACCTCCAGGGCCCAGACCTGAAATGTATATTGGAAGATTACTATTAATCTTGGCTCCTCTTCCCCTCAGCCTCTCTCTTTCCTTATTTTCCCATCATCATCAGGCATTGAAAGCATCACTTGCCTAGCTAGCATGCATGTACAAGGCTCTGGGTTTGATCCCTTGCATCCAACCCCCTACCCCAAATATTCTTAACTGTCTGCTCACTGTTTGATGTACTTGAGCTCACTTGTGGAGGTTGATTTGAGCCTGAGATGGGGTCTGTTTCCCTTTCTGCCCTAAACGGAGTAGGTGAAAGCAGGGAGGAAAGGGTGAGAAAGTTCCTCGGGGGTTGGGAGGATACTGATTCCGCCCTGTCCCCCCTTCCCTGTACTCCTGGCATTGTCACAGACTGGAGAGAAAAGTGATATCTTGCTTTCTCCAGCCTAAATGCAGTTAATACGCACTTGATGAAGTTTTCAGTTTAATCAACATTGTGTAGCAAGTGTATTTTCTGACCTGAGGAAATTTTATTGTCTCAGTAACAAATATTGAGACAATATTTGTTAAGCAGAGAATGTTGACGATCTTATGTTGGTTGCTAACAATGCTTATAGTTGAGAAACAAGAAAATGGTCTCAAAACCCTAGGAAAACTTCCTTTGAATAGGCAGGATTTTTTCCTGGTCTTTGAAAATTGAGTCGACTTTATAAGCGAAGAAGGGTGGGGATGTGTTCTGGATGTGGAGGACAGCAGGTATATAGAGAGAATGTGGCGCCCCAGGGTCGCTGTGATGAACTGTCTTGAAGTTGTTGGTCTGACCGAGCAGAGCCAGAAAATTCACTCTTAAGTTCTAACTTGGTGCATTGGAGATGGGAAATGATGCAGTGAAAGGGGGATTTTGTGGAAATCTGTCTTGTAGAAGCAGGATGATTTTGGAGAGGACAAAAATGGGCAATAGGAGACCTGCTTAAGGGGATGCGGGGTGGGGGGGTTGGCAACAGGAATACAGAGGAAGGATGTGAATCCTGGAGAATATTCCAAGGTGGAATATGCAGAACCCAGACATGGGATATTAAGGATGAAATTGAGAAGAAAGACATAGTGCTAAAATTTCTGATGTGTCAGAATTGACTAATTGTAATATTTTATGTTTGAGAAGTAGTTTACACTTTTCAAAGCTTTCATTCATATCTCAGAGTTGTCTGGACTCTTAGAGTTTATCTAGTCTAGCTTCATTTTATAGGTGGAGAGACTGGAGCCAAGAAAGGGTAAGGGACTATTCTAGAGTGGAAACTCCAGTGTAGGCCTTTTCCTCTCTTAGGGCAGTTTTAAGACTAGAATAGACTGGAGGAAAGAGTGTGGGGTCAGAAGAAAATCCATCCAGTTGAGTGACTCCCAATTTCTCTAAGCCCAACAAAACTAACCCACAAGCATGCAGATCCTATCAGTGTTTTGAACTGTTTTGAGAACCCAGACCTGAAAGAGGGACTTGTTGGGCCCTTCTTGTTCTGAGATTCTCAAGTGCACAAAATTTATATATGTGAAAAGTATTGAGGTGAGTTTACTGAAAAACAATGGCTGGTCACTGATTTGTTCCTTTCTATGGAAATTTCAAGAGTAATTTGGTTCTACATGGTTTTCACCTTATGTGCTGGCCACAGAAGCTAACTGCCAAGGAGGATACAACTTCCTGCAGTAGGTTACAGCCAGTGATAATTTAGGGCTTAGCTTTTATATGTGCTTACTCTTCCCACCTCCTCCTAACATAAATATGCACACGCACACACACACACACTCTTGCTCTCTCTCTTCCTTTCCTTGCTCCCTCCCTCCCTCACCTCCCTTCTCCTTTGTCTCCCTCCTTCATTTTCCTCTCCTTCCCCATACCCCATCCTGATCCCCTCTACTCTGGTCTGTCTTGTCTAAATAACTTCCTGTGAAGAGCAACTTCCTCTCTTGGTTCAATGCAGATGTGACTACAGCAAAGCACCTTGGAATATTGTTGTCTGTGACTGACACTCAGTGGTCCATGCCAGAATCTAGGAGTCATTCTGGACCTTTCCTCACCACTGTAGTCAATCATCCTTCAAATTCTTGTTGTCTATTAAGAGCTCTTGAGGGGCTGGAGCGGTGGCACAGTGATTATGGCACTTGCTTTGCATGTGCAAGTCTGTAGGTTTGAACCCCAGCACCACATACAACAAAGTGTTGGAGCAATGAAGGCAACATGAAACACTAAATAAAATTGATTCTCTCTCTCTCTCTCAAAAAAAAAAAAAAAAGAGCTTTTGAGCCACCTCCTTTGTTTTTGTTCCATGGTGCCATACAGCAGGAGAGGGAGCAGAGAGGGATCATGGGTGAAAAAGGAAAAACAGACACCTTCAGTGTCCTTGAAAGCATTTTGAGGAGTGTGCCTTTCAAGTCTGCTCTGGGGTCTGTGTCCTGATCTTCGTCTTCCCCAGAGGCAGCTGCACTGGAGCTCCTGAAGACAAACCAGAGAAGTGCCATGTCCTGGGGAGTAAGACATGAGTGCTGTGCCCGGTGGCCAGGCTCCTAGATGTCTGACATGCAGCTAAATGCTGGGTTGTATTGTGAAGGTATGTGGCTCTGTTTGTCCATACTTCTAGGAGAGGAAGCAGAAGTCATCAGGCTGAAGTGAAGTTCTGTGTGCTTCTCCCAGTGGCTGTCTGGCCCTTCCCTTGCTTTCAGTTTCTGGCCTAGTCATATTGGAGGAGCAATGTCCTTCCTAAAGCTGCTCAAGGGCTTAAACTACATAGTGCCTTTAGTTTAGTCTGAATGACCTTGTCCATGGCATCTAACCCAAGTGCATAGCTGTTGGGGTCCATTTCCTGCTTTTCCCTCTTTTTCTCCTTCAGATAACTTTGCTTCAGTCCACCTCCTTCACTCCCAGTCTGGTGCAGTAGGGATTTAAAGGGCAGATGGACTACAGGGCTGGTCGAGGGAGTCATGGGCTTATAAATTGTTATCTGGAAGGCCTGTCCATTCTCTCCTGCCCTCCACAGCAGCAGATGTTCAGTCAGATGTTGAGCTTCTGAGCCATCCTTGGTAAACAGAAATAGGTTTGAAAAATGGGTGGCTCACTCTTCGGATGGCTTGATGAGGCAGTCTTGTTTATTAAAATGGTGACAACAAAGCAGAAATCCCTTTGAACCTCCAAATTCCAACCTCAAGTCCCCTCTTTGCCTCTGACAACTTTTGCATCTTTCTGTTGGTCTCTGACCCTCTGTGTTGCCAGTGGCTATGCTTCTGCTGCCTGTGTTTGGAGAAGTCCAGAATCTGAAAGGGAACAGATGATTTGATAAAGCAGTGATAACCTGATAACTAACTCTTGGTAGTACACCTTCCCGAATATTCCCTACTCAGCTCCAGTGGCCAGTTCTTTGGAAAAGGTGTGTCATGCATTATTGATGGCAGATGTTATCTGCATTGTTGACGAGTGGCTAGTCTTTCTACACTTTGGGATGACTTCCTCCTCTGCTCTGGTTGAGACAAGTCAGTGCCTCTGGAGTGCCTTGAGTGAGGGAAATCTTTTGCTGCCTTACTGTGTTGGGGACAATAGTTGTTGATCCTTTGTTCATTCCTAGGAACACCATATGCTGAGAGAATAAAGGACCTTCTGAATTCTTTTCCTCAAAAGACTAAGTTGTATGTCTTTGACATTTCTGGGAGTAATGCTCAGGAATCCCCCAAATTTGATATTCTCAGACTTCCAAATAAGCTGCTTTCTGTTTCTGTCCTTCAGGATCTTAAATTACTCTCCCCTCCCTCCATATTCCTGTTTTTCCTTTCCTCATCTCACCATTTTCCCTTCCTTACATCATCCTGGGGTCTCAGTTTTTTCCTCTATTGGATAAGTTTCTCTGTGTTGGTCTCCAAGTCAAAATGTATTTCTAAGCACCTCTTTTTACACAAAAGGCAAGCCAGTTCTATCTTGAATAAAAATAGTGCCTTCATTGTTAAGAAAGGAACTAATCATTGCATAGATTAGAAACTTCCATGTTACTAACCTTGAGGGGAAATCGAGTGGTTTTTTTTTTTTTAATGACATCCTTTTATCAAGGAGACCAGAGGGAGGGAGTATGGGTGAATCAAGTCAGAATGAAACCTTTGACTTCCATGAGAAGTTCATTTAACATGAGGGTTTAATAGGGGGAAACATGGAACCATGGGGAACCTAAGGGGGGAAACCATGGAATGGCATCAGCCTTGGCTTGCGCTGACATTATACTTTTGTTCTTGTTTGCTAATGATTCCCTCCTAATTTGTAAGTCCATATTTAACAAACAAAAAAAAAAGATTATAAAAAAATAAATGACATCCTTTACTATAGGACATTGATGTTTATTTAGTATAACACTCCATTGGGGATGTAGCTCAGTGGTAGAATGCTTGCTTTTCATATTAGAAGTCTTGGATTTATTCTTAGTACTACAAAAAAGAAAGAAAAATTACTTAGTACAACACTCATCCATAAACCTGGACCATCTTCCATGTCTAGGATAGATCTTGCTTTTGGGAGACCCCTGCTTTTCTCTTTTCCTAAATTTTTAGAAGAACATCATAGTTTCCCATTATGGGAGATGAGCTGGTTTGTACCTATCCCAGGGATGCCTGAAGAAGCTGTAGTGCCACATTCCTACCATCTAATGTTTCAGACACAGCATTCAGATTTGAGTCCCTGCTCACAAACAGCTATCAAATGACAGCTTAGTGTAGAAGGTTAAAGATCCACCAGACTCAGTCAGATCTGATAGTTAAAAGTAAAACTTGGTGATTCTGATCATAGTGCACTGTAGTTGGGGGAGATGGTGGGTAAGAATTGTTTGGATTCCTGAGCTGCTCAATGTCTGTGCCAAGGCTTGGAAGGTCAGAGCCCCAGCTGGGAGGTTTTGATGTTAATAACTGGAGGGACAGAGCTCAGCTGTCCCTTCTTTTTGTGAGTTGTTTTTTTTGTGTGTGTGTCCATATTGGGGATTGAACCCAAGGCCTCAAACATGCTAGGCAAATGTTCTACCACTGAGCTACATCCCTGAGGATGTAGCTCCTTTTCCTGCTTTTACTTTTTGAGTTAGGATCTCACTAACTTGCCTAGGCTGGCCTTGAACCTGATGGGATTACAGGTATATTGCATTGTGCGTCACCTCTGTGAGCATTCCTTATGTTGTGTAGCCACAAGTTTCCCCACAGATGACTGTGCAGGGACAAAAGTGGTAGTTTTCTACCTTCCTGTTCTGCAGGGGCACTTATGGCCTCAAGAACTAGACATGCTATGTTATTGCTCAGTGTAAAGGACTCCATACTCTTGGATTTCCATTTTTTTCCTTTCAATGTACTTGCCTGAAATGTTATTCCAGACCCCATTTACCCCTGGATCTGCAGGTATAGTGTGTGTCTCCTAGAAACACTTTTGTTCTGACCAGAACATGGACCTCATTTGATCTGGGCTCTGTATTTTAGCCATTTAAACTCAACACTTAAACTCAACGTTGACTCCCCAGCTGACTCACATTAAACTTTTCCTCAGGTGTTTTTCACTTACACCATCTTCATTCTGTTGTCATGCAGCTTTTTTTCTAATTTTAAACATAAAATTATATATTTTGCCCATTAAAAATTTCAACATGGGGTCAGGGATATACATGGCTGAGTGGTGGGGTGCTTGCCTAGCATGTGCGAGGCTCTGGGTTTGATCTCCAGCACCACCAACAATAAAATAAAAGTTCATCTTCTGAGCTGGGGGTGCAGCTCAGTGACAGACTACTGTTTAGCATGCTCAGAACCTTGGGTTTGATCCCTAGTACCTAAATAAATAAATAAATAAATAAATAAAATTTCGTCTTGTTACATTTAACTCATGATTCCAGTTTGTGGAGGCTTTCTGCCTGTTTATCACTGGTATATTTATTGTCCCTGTTAATTAATTTGTTACGTGCATATTTGATAAAGTGTGACTTACCTAAACTATCGACAAAAAGGATGACTGTGATCGGATCTAAAACAAACGAGAAAAGAATATTATAGGCCAATATTCCTGATGAACACAGATGCAAAAATCCTCAACAAAGTACTAGCAAACTGAATTTATCAGCACATTTAAAGGATCAAGTGGAATTTATCCCTGAAATACAAGAATATTTTGATAAATGCAAATCAATAAATGTGATAAAATAGATGGAAAGTGTCCAAACTCTTAGGAGTTCCAGAGCTTCTCTTGTTTGATACCCATTCTTTTCACAATGCTGTTCGGGCTAAGTTGTCCTAAGTCACTAATCCATCAACTGCCTGTGTGTCCGTGTATCTCAAGATGAAGAGAGATTTTTCTAAAGTTCAGACAAATTATGTTTCTGGCATTCTTTTATTTATGTGTGTATTTGTATATGGGCGTGTTTGTTTATATTATGTATAATGTGCATCATAAAGAAGTATGCATCATGAACTGGTGTGGTGGTTCACAGCTGTAATCCCAGAGACTCAGGAGGCTGAAGCAGGAGGATCTCAAGTTCAAAGCCAGCCTCAGCAACTCAGTGAGGCCCTAAGCTGGGGATGTGGCTCAGTGGTTAAGCACCTAGGTTCAATTCCCAGTACCAAATAAATAAATAAATAACTAAAATAAAATAAAAAGAAATATGTATGTAACTATTCTTTAAATCACCAAACTATTATGGAATACTACCTATTGCTTAGTGTTTTACATATATTTTCTCCTTTGTTCTGTACAATAATTCTACAATGAACAATCTCATTAAGTAAAAGTAAGTAATCTCAGTGATCAGTGCTTCTTTCTCCAAGTCCTTGCCACTTTTTATAGACACTGTTCTGCAATTGATTGATAGTTTTAAATCTTCTCCCATGCTCTTACTGGAGTGTCTTCCTGAATTTGAGGTCAAGGAGGCAGGTTGCTGGAAAGACTGTGCACTTTTGAAACTAGGACTCAGAGTTAAGATAAATTAGGCTGGCAGGAGAATTAAACTGAATCAGCCTTGGTGCACTAACATGCAGTGAGGTGCGGTTGAAGCTAGAGTGGCAGACTGCTAGTTCCAGGAGCACTGGGGTAGGACTGAGAATCTAGTGCAGCCAGGAAACTCAAGGGAAATAGAACAGAGCTGGTGACACAGGGGTCATACTTCCACAGGCTTGCCCAGATCTTAGGCTGAGGGATACTTCTTTCTTGGTTCAAGGTATTTTCTTGATTAGATCATGGGAAAACAGTCTGAGTCCATATTCTTCTTTTCTTACCACCTCTTCCTTTGCCCCCCCCTCCCCCCGGCTTTGTGCTCTGCTTTCCCTTGAAGCTCAGTCATGACAAATTAGAATTTTGGTTGAACTCATTCATTGAAAGCCCATTCCAGGACAAAATGGTGCTATCATTAGGGGTGTGGTATATTGCCTTTGTGGTCCAGTCTTGTCTGGCCCCAAGCCTGTGTTTATATGGAAGATGCTGGGACCTGCTGGGCATGGGTGCAGCATGCCTAAATCCTGGCCCCTTAGAAGGTTGAGTCAGGATGATTGCAAGTTTGAGACCAGCCTCAGCAACTCAGCAAGGCCCTAAGCAACTTAGTGAGACCCTGTATTAAAATAAAAAATAAAAAGGTTAGGGGTGTAGTATCCCTGGGTTCAGTCCCCAGGATCCTCTCTCTAAAATTGCTGGGACTTAACGAGGGACAGTGGTCAGGAGCCTGTGGATATGAGAGCTCTCAGGAAATTATGAACATCTTCTGTGAGCTTTGTAACAGATTGCAAGAGACTGGATCAAGCCTCTGAGCACCTTGTGTCCTGGCGTTCCAAACCCTGAGCTTCATATTTAGGGTTGTGGGCTTAGTAGAGGTGAACTGGGGCTAGACTGAAGGGGAGTGGGCTCAGCCCCCACACAAAGATGTCCATAACTGCTTCACCCCTGGCATGGAACCTAGAGGAGTAGTTCAGAGCCTGAGGGTGGGGTGAAGTGGGGTAGGTAGCTGGCAGGAGCTTTAGGGCAGGACTGAGGATCTGGGAGGATTTCCTATCATGAAATGCCAGGCCTTGAGCACAGAATGGATACTTTTCTGTTTTCTTAGGAAGGCTGTACAAGCAACATATGTGTAGCATTGGCCGGCACACTGGTGTTCTACCAGACGTGACTCCCGGGCAGGAGGACTGGGATTGCCACCTGGAGGGAGTCATTTATTTTGTTGATCTAAGGTCCTAGTAGAGCCAATGTAAAAAATGCTTGATTTGCAGAAGACGGATAGTCCCCAAGAGATCTTAGATACTGTCGATTCTTCTGCCTTGTACAAGCAGCTTTGTCTGAGATGACTGGAGAGAATCCCCTAGAGCCTCAGTCCTCTTCCAGGCACATCCCACACCATTTCCTAGTTTCCCCATTCGGTGTTTGGTACTTTTCTTCTCTCTTCAGCCTTACTTAGGCAGGATGCCTGAGTATCCTATCTTCTTCTTCACGAAAGATTGCCTTTTATTGGTGATGGTCTTCCGTCTGATCCCTGGCAGATGACTCCAGAGCCTCAGGCTCCGCTGAGAGGGTTGAGTATAGAATCTGTAATCCCTGAAAGTGAGAAGTCTTTCAGCTGCTTGAACTTACTCAGAAGGCAGTGGAACAGGTGACTGCAATGGAACATTGATGCTAGAAGAACCCTTGGAAGAGAGCTAGCCCAGTTCCCTCATTCTGTGGAGGGACAAGCAGAGGCCCTTGGAGAGAGGGAATTGTTTAGAATCTCACCACCTCGGAAGGCTGGGAGCTAGAATTGGGCTCTAATTTGCCGACCTCTACTCCCAGATTTAAAATTTTGCTCTCCTTATCACATTGCCACTCACAGGTAGAAAGGGGGGAAATGTGGAGTACTTAAGAGCCGTAAAGAGCCACCAAAGCCCAAGGTGGAGTTGGTGGTGGTGGTAGGGACACATGTCTGATCGCCTGTGAGATTAGGTAGATGGTAGGATGGTCTGTCCTCAGTGGAGAGGTTGTTGGACCCAATCAGGTAGGCATCGGGCTCTAGGATCCCCAGAGGCATTTGAAGTTAGACCATTTAAGCTGGGCATGGTGGCTCACGCCTGTAATCCAAGCAACCCCAGAGGCTGACGCAGGAGGATCCTAAGTTTGAGTGAACTTAGTGAGACCCTGTCTCAAACGTAAAAAGGACTTGGGATGTGGCTCAGTTGTAAAACATCCTGGATTCAATTCCTGGTACAAAAACAACGAACAAACAAACCCCCCCCCAAATCCATTCAGATCTCTTAGGAACA